>JAMYWO010000041.1:168746-194070 GCA_024220525.1 Cochliopodium minus | reverse complement strand
GTTGAGATATTAAAAAGGATAAAATTATATTTCAAAATATTTACTTCAGATAGCTTTTGATTCCAATACCAAATCAAAATGGGATGATTGTGTTGAGAATACTGAAATGGATACAAATCTTAGAAGCAAGATATTGAAGAATACCAAGACAATATTGGAGAGATTGATGTTTCCAGATATATCAAATTTTCAGTTATCAATAAATAACAAGATAGAAGAAAAGATGGATATATCAGAGGAGAATTTGAAGGTAAAAAAAAATTTTGAAAAAAATTGAAAAGAATTATGGAAATGGTTATTATATAAGGATATATGATTCATGATATCCAATTGATGGTTATATTTTGATTCAATCATAATAATATGAAGTTAGATTTTTTTCATAAAATTATAACAAATTTTAACAAAACATTATGTGCAATAAAAATAAGAATTTCAATTAATTCACTTCTGATCTGAGCATCCTTGATTCAGTTCAAATTAATTTTCTTTTTTTATATTTTAGATACATCTGCTAGAAAAATTAATGCTCAGTGATTTCAATTTGATCAGGTATTTGCTTGATATCTCAGCCCCTGAAGAGGAGAACAATGAAGTAGTGAAGATGGTGATATTTTTCTTGGGGAAAAAAAATTTGTTGATGAAATTTTTGGAACATTGCTTTGACTACAGACTCGAAAACACTTGTAAAATAAAACTGACGTTTTATTTAAAATTTTAATTTAAATAATCTATTTTTTGTGATTATTTTTTTTCATTTTAAATAATAAAACAAAATTTCAATTTAAAAATTTATTATTTCCATTTAGTCAACGAAAACGAAATTCTCAGAGAAGATGATATCGACACAAAGTTAATTTCGAATTTAGACAACATTTTTTTCGCAGATTACATCAAGAACATCCTCAAGAAAGATCTCAAGAAAGTTTTACAAAACCCCAAAAGGTATCATTTGAATTTGGGTGAAGAGGAAGATAAGGATAACTTTGAGAGGATCATTAAAATTTGTGATGATATTTTTAATAATATTGAAAATACTTTATCAGAGATTCCTCCGTAAAAATTTTTTAATTTTTAAAACTAATTTTTATTACTTATTATTTCTTTTTATTCTTTCTTATAAAAGTTTTCTTGTTGATATTTGTAAAATGGCTAGAGATAAAACCAATAACAAATTTGGGACAGATGGGAAAAAATCCATCAAAAGCATTTTTTATTTGAGAATCATTCAGAAAGTAATCTCAATATAAGAAAATCATATTTAGATTTTATTGTTTTTTTTTTTAGGGAATAGTTTTTCCAGAAAGATTTGACATTTTAGAAAGTAAAAGTTAAAACAAAAGAAATATTAAAAAAGAAAAATTTAAAAAAAATTTTTTTTTAATTAGAAAAGTCAATCTTAAGAGAAGAAAGAAACGCATTGTCAGCTATATCAAGAGTAATGAAAAATATTCTTTGCAAATCAGACTTTAAAACCTACGGAAAAAATATGGAAAAAATGAACGCTTTGAGTTTAAAGTCCAGCATTACAATTGACAAGATAGCAGATGCAAAGACAAGTCAAAATACAAATTATAAAGAAATGTTTGTTGACAATGAAATTACTTATGAGATTTCTTTAAAGAACATTTGTAAATTTATTTTGAAGCATTCTAAAAAGATAAGAAAGAAATTCAATTTGGAAGATGAAAAAGACAAAACTCTTCTCGAATCTTTCGAAACGATAATTGGAAAAGAAAATGATCCAAAAAATAATGATATACAAATTAAAGTTGATATTAACAATATTAAAAAGAACAATGACAGTGTTAACAAAGAAAACATCAACAATGAAAATAATGGTGAAATTAATGGTGAAAATAACAAAAAAGAAGAAAACAAAGGGAATAATGAAGAATTTATTACACCTTCTGAATCTCTTTCTGAATTCGACAAACCTAAATTGTCTCCTAAAATCTTAATTGTTAGAGGAAATACGTATGATAATCTCACAAGTAAACCAACTTTTCAATTATTTATTTTTCTTTATTAATCTCTTCTTTTTTAATTAAGTTCTCAAAAACAAATCAACATCTATGGAAATTCAAAATGACAAATAAACAATAGTCTGAAGATTTAAATTAAAAATTTTTGTGAGTGAATTACCTTTTTAAAAAAAAATAAAAAAATGTGGAAATCAAAATTGAGCCAATTTTTCTCTATGAAAAATTATTTACTTATTGTATTGGTGATGATCTTGATCACTCAATTCTATTTCGCTATCTCTTTGTATAATATCAAATATTCCAATCTCTCCAATGACATTCATCTTCATATGGATATCCAATCTATGAATAGTTCATTTGTGGGACTTGATATCAAATCTTCATTTGATAATTTAAAGAAGATAATTAAAGATGAGACCATCAGTGTTAAAAATGTCGATGCATTGACTCATATCTTCTCCAGTTTTGTTGAATCTTTAAAATCTCATTCTGTTGTCAATAATCATGTCCAACAAGCTGCAGATTTGAGGGATTCCATCAAGAAATTCAATTGGGATAGAAATAATGTTGCTGTTGGAAAGATTGGGAATGATTATGTCCAATTTAGGGAATAAAAAGGAAAGAATATTTGTATAAAGAGAAAAATAAATTATTTTAAAGATATTAACATGGAATAGAATTATAAGAGAATGATAGATTGTATAGAAGATTTTATCAACAATCCCTTTCATATTCTTTTTTTTTGGCAATCAAGTCCTTATTTTCAAAATTTTCATTATTCATCTCTTTAATTTCATATGGATGATGGAATTCAATAATATCTTGATTCAAGATATTTGACCTTTTATAAAAGCAAATAAAAAGAAAAAATTGAATTTAATTAACTGCTTCATATATAAACCAATTTAATCACTCAAATTGGTTTTATCTCTTTCTAAATCAATGATGGGAGCAATTATTTTAGTCCCAAAGCTTGGAAAAGCTTGGATAACCAAAATTAAAAGATTGAATGGAATTTTTCATTTGGTTCATATCAAGTCCTCATATGCATAAAATTGTCCAAAATTGGTAACATTATTGAAAGAATATAGAAATTAATTTGAAGGTAAATCACAATTTATATTTAAGTAAGATAACTTTCAGAGAATCCAACATAAATTAAAAATAAAATAAAAAAAATATTAAAATATTTGATCCAATCACCCAATAAAATTTTAATAATTAAAAATTGAAAACGAATTAAATCATGGGAAACAAGTTAGGAATCAAAGGAAAAGAAATAAACACAAAGAAATTCAATGGTAAAGAAAATAAAAACGAAATTTACAATATTGTATTCTTATATTTGTTTATCACAAAGAAATATTCGATAAATTCTCGGATAAGAAGAAGAAAATAGATTACAATAATGCATTGAAATTTCTAGAGTTGTTGGCCAAAGAAGCAGATATAAATTATTCACAATTTGAAGCAACAGAGCTCTTGAAAAAGATTGATCCATACAAATTGGGATTAGATTATCAGGTATATAAAAAATCTAACAACAAAATATAATCACCAACCTGTTTTATTAATTATCCTTTCATTCAAATACCTTTAGAAATTCAAAGCATTCTTCTTTGAATCAACTGAAGAAGCTGTAGAAAAGGGAGATTTGAAATTATCTCAATCAATGATATCAACATGTAAGAAAAAAAAAAATATATAATTAAATAAAAAAATATAAATTTTTAGGATTTAATTATCTTAATTTTTAATTCATATTCCTTACTTTATTGAAGCTTTGACCCTCAAGAAAGAGCCAGTCAAAACACAACCAACTCCCGAACCAGTCAAAACAATAGAACCCATACCTACAGTAAAGAAAATAGAACCAACTCCTTCAGTCAACACAATGAAACCAAAACCTGTGAAAGAAATAGTTTCGGAAGTAAAAATCACTCCAAAAATAAAGCCTACAACCCCTTCAACCCAAAAAACAGAAATTGATACTTATAATCCTCTCCAAAAAGATGAGTTTGAAAGAGGTTTTAGTTGTTTTATTCAAACCGACAAGCCAACTTACAAACCAGGAGAGAAAATCTTCTACAGAGCTTGGATCATTCATTCTTTGTCCCAAATTCCCATCAATGATCAAGATGGTTAAAAAAAAATATTTATTTTTTATTTTTTTCTTATTTATAATCTTTTTTTAAAAAAAATTTAGCTCTCACTTTTTGGAATCAAGGACCAGCAAAAGTTGAGTAAAAAAATATTTCAATATTTTAATAAACAAACCTTTATTTTTTATTAAAAGGCTTTTATCTCCTGGTGGAGAGTTAGTCTCATCCAAATTTGTTTCTTTTGATAATAAAGAATTTGTGAATCTTTCTGACTCCATTGAATTGGACAAAAACCAGCCTGGAGGAAATTATAAAATCAAAGTTTCTTTTGAGTACCAAAAAAACTTTACTTGTGCAGAAAGAAACATTCAAGTTAAAGTCTTCAACACTCCTCCAAAACTCAACATACAACTTGAATTTGTTAAGAAAGGGCTTGGTATATTAATAATTTTAATACTTAAGTTTTTATTAAATTTCTAAAATCAAAGGTCCTGGTGATGGTAAAATAAAAAAAATATTTCTTTTTTAATCTTTTTAAATGATTAATATTTTTAAAAAATTTCAGAGGCTCATGCAACTTTGGAAGTAAAGAGATCCGATTTGTCTGTTCCTAAAGGTGCTACCATCACAGCTAAAGCTAGAATAGATGGAAGTGATGCCTTCTCGGGAAGTTTTACTTTGGATGAAAACGGAAAGGTAGATATAAAGTTTAATTTACCAAGCAAAATTGAAGTAGGAGATGGTACATTAACATGTACTGTCAAAGATGGAGGAATTACTGAAAGTTCTGGTAAAAAAATTTAATAAAAATATTTAATTCAAAAATTAATTCTTTTTTATATTTTATAGGGCAAACTATTCCAATCATTCTTCAAAAATTGGATATTGTTTTCTTTCCTGAAGGTGGAGAAATAGTCAGTGGTCTCCCAAATAATGTCTACTTTGAGTAAATTTAATTTTTTTTTCATTGAATAATAAATTTACAAAATTTTACTTTATAAGAGCAAAAACAGCATACGGAGACAGTGCTGATTTCTTGGGTAATACTTTATATTTAAAATTAACGATTATTATTAATTTTTTTTTAAAAATAGGTCAGATAATTAATAGTAAAGGTGAAGCTGTTTCCACAATCCAAACAAATCATGAGGGAAGAGGAAAAACTTCATTCACACCAAAACATAAAGAAACATACAAAGTGAAAGTGCTTTGTCCAACTGGAGTAACCTTTCAAAACCCATTGCCTACGCCTCAAGAAAATGGTGTTGTCATCTCTTCTGTTTGTGATGTTTATAGTACTCCTAATATTGATTTGTCTTTGGGATGCACCAAGAAAGGAAAATACACTGTTGCTTTATATAAGAAATACAAAGAATTGTGTTCTGAAACTTATGAATTGGAAGACAATGAAGTTAAACAAACCACTTTTGATCTTTCAAACTTTACATCTGTGGTTAATGGAATTCTGAGAGTAACAAAAAAAAAAATTTTTGAAATATTTAATTTTAATTTAAAATTTTGATTCATTAAAGGTAACTGTTTCTGTAGATAATCTCCCAATATCAGAAAGGTTGATTTATTACGAGCCAAAATCCACCACCAAACCATCCATTCAAATTGAAATGGACCCAAAAAGAACAAAATACTCTGTTGGACAAAAACTGAATTTGGGAGTCACTCTTAAGATGGAAGAAGAACAAATGATATATTATGGTGTCTCTATCGTTGACGAAAGTCTTTTGGAGATGGTCACTAAGAGAAAACAAGTTCCAAGATTGCCTGTGATGGTCAATTTCGAGAACGAGGTGGATAGACTTGACGATGCTAATATCTTTCTTGATAGAAGCAATCCAAACTCCAATCTTGCAATTGATCTTTTGCTAGGAACTCAAGGATGTAAAAAAAAAAAAAAAATTTTATTTTGAATATTTTATTTTAAAAAAAATTTTATTTTCATGAACAGGGAGAAAGTTTGCTTTTTCAAAAGACATTAAAGCAGATAAAGATGTCCTTGAAAGATTAATGGGAAGAACGAGTCACACAACCAGAGAATCAGTCTTCGAACAAATCAACACCCTCCAAACCGAACTTTTGAAATTGAATGTTGAGAAAGATCAATATACATATCCCATAAATACCTATTACTCCGGCAATGACTATATAATTACCAATGACTTAGTCTTCAATGAAGTGGAAAGTGATCTTGATATAAAATTTGAATGTAATGAAGATTTTGAAGATATTAGAGAATACAAAGACACAACTGAGATCTCCCAAGAAATTTCATTTTCTAAAAATATTGACGAACCGATTCAACAAGAAATAACTCTCGAAAGCAAAGAAAAGGAAGAAGAACCCGTTATGCTTAAAAAGACCAAGATAAAGTCAATAGAAGTAGAAGAGAGAAAAGAGAAACGTAAAAAAAGTATCAAACCTGTTTCCAAGTCAAAATTATTCCAAAAATTATCTCTCTCACCTTCAATACCTCCTCCAAGCCAATCTTTGTCTTCTCCGCCTCCACTTAATAATAATAATAATACCTCCTTGCCACCACTTCTTCCAACAAGCATATCTTTACCACCACCACCTCCACCAACAAGCACATCTTTACTACCTCCACCTCCACCATCAATTCAATCTTTGTCTCCTCCACCTCCACCTCCAATTAATGACTATCCCTCCTTGCCACCACCTCCTCCACCAACAAGCATATCTTTACCACCTCCACCTCCTTCCAGCCAGTCTATGCCTCCTCCTCAAAATTATTTTTCTAATTCTATGATTTCACCAAGTTTCTCTCAAAGTTTAATTTATAGAGATTTTGACGAATGTTGTGGGGATACAGAGTACGACCCTGTCCCTGATTCTTTGAAAAACAAAATCAACGAAGTCACCCAGTCAATCGACAGCCTCGAAAAGATCCTTTCCAACTCCAAGTTGGTCGAACGAGTTTACTATCACCAAAAACAAGGTTCCAACGATTCCATCAGAACTGACTTCAGCACCACTGTTCTTTGGGTTGGTGGTGACAAATCTTCAAACAACAAAAAAAATACTTACAATTTCGCATTAAATGATTCCATAACAAGTTTCAGAATTGTAAAAATTTTCTATTAATTCTTAATTTTTATTTAATATTCATTAATTTTTTATTTTTAAACTTATTTTTTATATTTTTTTGTAATTTTTTTATTTTTAAACATATTTTTTATATTATTTTTAAAATTTTAATTTTTTTGAATTAAATTTTCTTTTTAAATAGTATGTTGAAGGCATCACTCAAAATGGAACTCCTTTTTGTCACACTGAATTGATCACAAGTTCAAAGCCTTTTTATGTTGAATCTAAACTTCCATACGAAGTAAGTGGGGATGACAAACCAATTTTTCCAGGTAAAATAGAAAAAAAACTTTAAAATAAAAAATAAAAAATAAAAAATAACAAAAATATAATCTTAAAAATAAAAAATAAAAAATAAAAAAATAAAAAATAAAAAATAACAAAAATATAATCTTAAAAATCAAAAATAAAAAATGTATTTTAATTTATCCTTATTTTTTTTTTAAGTTACCATCATTAACGAAAGTGGAAAAGACATGAGTGATGTTTTGTTGAAATACGAAAGAAACAAAGAAGGAGTAGAATTCTCCGACAAAAACCATGAGCAGTTCTTGAACATCAAAAACGAAGAAAGAAAGAGAGTAAAAACAAACTTTTATATTATTCAATTTTTATTCAATTTTTAATTATTTTTAAATTTTTTAATTGTTTTTAATTTTAATTTATCAATTATTTTAATTTTTAATTTTTTTAATTTTTATTTAAATTGTTTTTGAAATTTGTTGAAAAACTTTTAATTTTTTAATTTTTATTTTTTAATTTAATTTTAAATTTGTTGAATTAATTTTAATTTTTTTCAATTATTTACATTTTCAATTTTTAATAGATCAACATCCCTACATCGATTTTAAACAAAGATTACGAAGTGTTAGTTTCTTTCAGTGCTACCAAAGGAGATCTAAAAGATACAATGAGTCAAACAACGAGAATAAAAGCACAAGGGTTTCCTTTCGACCTATTTGCTAGTGGAGAATTAAATCCACAGTGCAGACAAGAAGTCCATGCTTTCACCATTCCAAAAGATGTTTGCAAAGGAAGTGTCACTACTTCTGTCAAACTTTATTTGACTCCCGTAAGCAATTTGTCAGGTAAAAACTTTTTATTAAATCCTATTTCTATTTATTTTTAATTTTAATTTAATTTTAATTTAATTTTAATTTAATTTTAATTTTAATTTTAATTTTAATTTAATTTTAATTTAATTTTATTTATTTTTATTTATTTTTATTTAAAAGGTGCTTTGTCTAGTTTGATTACTGAACCTTGGTAATTTCACTTCTTAAAAAATATCCAACTTTTAAATTATTAAATTAAATTCTTCAAGGGGATGTTTCGAACAAACTTCTTCTGTCATTTACCCCATGGTGATGGTAATTATATTTTTTTTTAAAATTTTTTTAAATTTCAAATTATTTGATTTTTATTTTTTAATTTTAAATTATTTGATTTTTTATGATTTTTTTATTTTCTATTTTTTATTTTTTATTTTTTATTTTTTTATTTTTTATTTTTATTTTTCATTTTTCATTTTTATTTTTTTTTTTCATTTCAAGGCTCAACAATATTTTATCACTCACGATAATCCTCCAGAACACTTAGTCAAAAAAGCCAAGCAGCACATAAGCGAAGGGTACAGCAAACTAAAAGGGTTCGGTGTTGACAAAGGTGCTGCTCAACTTGCGTTTGATTGGTAAAAAAAAATTTGATCAAAAATTAAAAATAATAAAAAAATTATAAATAAAATAAAATAAAATAAAATAAAAATAAAATAAAAATAAAATAAAATAAATATAAAAAATAAAAATAAAATAAAAATATAAAAATATAAAAAGATAAAACAATAAAAAATAAAAAAATAATAAAAAAACAAAATAAAAAATAAAAAAATATGAATAAAACAAAAATCAAAAAAATCAAAAAATCAAAATAATTAAAAAAATTAAAAAAAAAAATGTTTTAATTGTAAATAGGTATGGATCCCCTCCTGGTAACGAATCACTCACAAGTTATGGTCTTCTCGAATTTAACGATATGAAATCTGTGTTCCCTGTTGAGAACCAAATGTTGGAAAGAGTCAAAAACTGGCTCTTGTCACGCAAAAATGGAAAAGGTATAATTCTAAAAATGAAAAATAAAAAAAATGAAACAAAATAAAATAATAACTAAAATAAAAAATAAAAAATAAAAAATAAAAAATAAAAAATAAAAAAAAATAAAAATAAAAATAAAAATAAAATAAAAATAAAAATAAAATATAATATAATATAATAAAAAAATAAAAAAATAAAAATAAAAAAATAAAAAAATAAAAAATAAAAAATAAAAATAATATAATAAAAAAATAAAATAAAAAATAAAAAATTAAATAGGTGGATTTGAGAGATCTCCTGGAAGATATGGCTTCGGAAACGCACCAGAAGACATCACTAATGCTTATATTTGTTGGGCTTTGTCCGAGCAAGGTGCAACCTACAACGATCTCAAACTTGAAGTTGACAATCTAGTAGCTCCTTGTGTAAACTTTATTTTAATTTTTTAATTATTTTATTATTTTATTTTATTTTTTTAAATATTTTAAAGAATTAATTTAAAATTTATTAATTTTATTTTGATTTTATATTTCTCCATCTTTTACTTATTTATTTTTTATTTCTAGAAAACTACCAAATCTAAAGATCCATACTATATTGCATTGGTAGTTTGTGTGTTGTACAACTTGAAGTTGACAGAAAAGGCAGAAGAAATAGCTTACCAATTAACAGAGCTCCAACAAGAAAATGGGTATCTAAACAAATTTTGAATTTTATTTATTTATTTCTCATTATTATATTTTTGTTTTTGTATTTTATTTTTATTGTAATTTTAATTTTTATTTTTTTTATTATAATTTTAATTTTTATTATTAATTGTTTCAATTTTTCTTTTTATTTTTTATTTTTATTTTTATTTTTATTTTTATTTTTATTTTTATTTTTATTTTTTATTTTTATTTTTATTTTTATCAAGGTGTGTTTCAGGAAGCAACAACCCAAAAGTTCACACCAGCAATTTCACTACCATCACTTACTCGTGGGGAGACTCCCTTCTCATTTCCTCCACTGGGTTGGCTGTGTTCGCATGGTTGAAGGCCGGAACCAAGTTTAGCAACTTTGTCAAAAAGGGACAAAAATGGTTAAAAAAAAAATTATTTTATTTTTTTTAATTTTAAAAATTGAAATATTTAATTATTTTCTTGGTTTTTTTTGTTATTTAACTTTAAGTTTTTTTTTTTGGAAGCATTTTATTATTTTTTCCAATTTAATTTCAAATCAAATTTTTTATTGTTTTGAATTGTTTTTTAATTTAAATTAATTTAAACAATTTTTTAATTTTAACAAAACAAATCAAATTTTTTATTTTAATATTTTTTAATTAAATTGACAATTTAATTTTCAAATCATTTTAAAATTTTTTATTTGTAAAAGGTTGTTGAGTAAATGTTCAGGAGGACAATTCGGAAGCACAGATTCAACAGTGTTAGCCCTCAAAGCAATTCTAGAATATGACAAAGTGTTCGCAAGAACCTCCGACACCATCTTCTCCGTCTATCTCAACAAAAAATCGATTTTCTCTCAACCTTTGTCTGATGAGGCCATCAAAAAAGTCAAGAAGGGAGAACCTTTCGAGTTGCCTTGTAATTTCGCTGAACAGTTGCAACAAGGTGGTGACTTTGAGTTGGAATTTAAAGTAGAAAGCAAAGAAATTGCTTGTAAAAAATATTTTAAAAGAAATATTCTTTTTCTAAACTTATTTTTAATTTTTTATTAATTTTTTAATTTTTAATTTTTTAATTTTTAATTTTTAATTTTTAATTTTTAATTTTTAATTTTTAATTTTTCAATTTTTCAATTTTTCAATTTTTTTAATATTAATTTATTATAAAATTTTATTCTTTTGAAAGCAACCCTTTCTGTTCCTTACTCTGTGGAGGTGAACTACAGCTCCTTGAAACCAGATGACGATCCAAATATACAATTAGACATCACAACAAAACTTTCTAGCGAAAAACTCCAAGAAGGAGAAGGCGCCGAATTGGAAATCAACATCACCAACACCAACAAAGAAACTGGACAACCCATGACATTAGCCATTATTGGATTACCTGGTAAAAAAAAAAAATTTAAAATTAATTTTTTTATTTTTTGATTTATTTATTTAGTTTTTAATTTTATTTAATAAGTTTTTAATTTTGATAAAATTTTATTTATTACTTTTTCTTTTTAAAAGGTGGTCTGGAAGCTAGAACAGAAAAATTGGATGAAATGAAGAAATCTGGTAAGATTGACTTTTACGAAATCAGAGGTAGAGAACTTTGCATCTACTTCATCGCCCTTGACAAAGCCCAAGTGGTTAATCTCAGAGTGGATGTCATTGCAAAAATTCCAGGAGAATATTATGGGGCAGCTTCTCGTGTATATCTTTATTATACCAAGGAAGAGAAGAAATGGTTCAAACCGCTTTTTGTCCAAATTGAACCAAGCAATTAAACACAAAACACAATAAAAAATTTATTAAAAGATTTTAAATAAATATTTATTTTTATAGATTCGACAACAACTAGAACTAATTGTTGAATTAGAAATCAAGATCTTGATTTATCCTTAATTCACTTTTAAATTTTTGTGAATAAAATATAATTAAGAAATGTAATTAAATATTAAATAAATAAAAAAAACTAAACCAATAACTAAAAAGGACAAAATTTGTGCAAACTGTAGCAAAGACATCAAACTGTAGCAAAGACATTTCTAGAATCAATCATAAGGAATAGAGTTGCTGTATCAAACATCTAACGATAGAAAATGCAAAACGCCTCATCTCTTCCAAGCCTCACATCCAACATGCCCAAATGAAAACAAGTTTTAAATTTAAAATAAATTCTTTTTTTCCAAAAAATTTGTAGAGATGTTCAAAATTTTACAACAGTTCAAAATTTGTTAGTTATAAATTAATATCCGCCAATAAAGTTGTAAATTTTGGACATGTCTAAAAAATTTGAATTTATTCTCTTGTTATAATGTTGAAGCATAATTATCAATTTATAAATTCTTTTTAATTATAACAATGTTTTTAACAAAATAAATTATCCTCTTTGATGATCTTATTTTTTACTTGTTTCATCAAAGAAAATCAATTGTAATATAGCTCGAGACCCATTCCATCATGAATTTCATAATCAGATAGTGAGATATGATCTTTATATACAGTATACCATTTCTGTATCCTCAATTTTTCTGGTCTTGTACCTGTTTGTGCAGCTATTACCTTCTTCAAGTCTCCAATAGTATCATCGCTGTTACATTTTACTCTAACTTTCTTTCCCAATCTATCATTACAAATTACTTCAATCATTTTTGGTGGATTCATCTTCCCAATTTTTATAAACAATTTTTTTTTATTTTTTTCTCTGTTAGAAATTTATTGCTTCAAAAATAAATATTTGTGAAAAATTAAATACATTTCTTTATCAATTTTGAGCAGGCTATTTTGAAAGATTTTGATTTTCATATATTTTAAAATTTGTCATGATATTTCAAACTTTCTCCAAATTAATTTATTTTTTGTCAGGTTTTAATTCCAAATTCTTCAACAATAAAAAGTGGTTGAAATATTTGATTTCCCATAAAACAAAATTTCTCTCAACCTATTTATTGGCGCCATATATTTCAAAACAAAAAATAAATTAAAATCGTTATTTACAAATAAAAAAAAAAAACTGAAAAGAAATTGTAAAAAAGACTAATCAATAAAAATGAGCAAAAAACGCGAAATAAATAAAGAAAAAACCACAACCAAAAAAGAAACCACTGCAAAGAAAGAAGAGTTGGTGCAAGAGGATCTCGATATTACTCAATCACCAGTATATACCAAGAAGAAATCACCTGTCAACAAAAAAGCACCCACCAACAAAAAGAAAGTTGTTGAGGAAGAATCTGAAGAGGAGGAAAGTGATGAGGAGAAATCAATTGCTACTCCTGTCAAAAAGACCACAACTACAACAAAGAAGACTGCCAAAAGGGTTTATGATTCTGAGGATGAGGATGATGAATCATCTGAATATGAGTATGATGAAAGCTCTGGATCTGATTTTGTGCCATCTGATGAAGAAGTAGAAGAAGTTTTTGATAGGTAAAAATTTATAATCACAAAATTATTGGATAATACAACAAATTATAATCATTCACTTTTGAAAATGAACTATTAAATTTAAAATATGTTATACAATAAATATTTTTTTTTTTTTTAAAGTGAGGAATGCGAAGAAGAAAAGAGCCCTGATTTGGACTATGATTATTCTACCCAAAAGAAAAACAAGAAAAAAAGACAAATTGGATCAACACCTATCAAATCATTCATCCAAAGGGATAACGACATGAGCGATGAAGATGATGAGGAAGATGAGAATGATGAGAGCGATGAGAGTGAAGAAAAAAAAGTAGTGAAGAAAAAAGTTGAAACCAAAAAGACAAACACCACAAAGGAAGTAAAAAAGAATACAAGCACCTCTGACAAAAAGACCACCTCTGATAAGAAGACAACTGAAAATAAAAAGGACACAACTACTGTATCCAAGAAGAATGAAGAAACCAAGCCTGTCGAAAAATCTGTTCCAACTGATCCAAAGAAATTTACAAAAAGTGAAAAGGTAAAACAATATTTCTTTTTTATTAAATAATAAAAATTTATTTTAAAGAAATTTCAAATTATTTTCCCAAAATAAATTTATTATTTTTTTAAAGGAAAATTACAACAAAATGATCAAGGAATTCGTGAAGCTCAAGAATTCCGATCTTGAAGCTGCTCTCAAAGTCATACAAAAAGTATACGACGAAGTCTGCAGATCCGAGCAAGTGCTCAAGAGATTGAACGACTTGAAAAAGAGTATAAAGGAGAAAGAAAGAGAAGAATCTGTTCAATCTGTTGAAGAAGACAAGGAGAACAAACCTAACAAAAATGTTAACACAAAGACATCCAACACAAAAACAAAGGCAACCGCTACAAAGACTACCAAACCTGCTCCTAGGAACACAAAAACTTCCTCTTCAAAGAAATATGTCAATTCTGATAACGAGGAGGAACAAGATGATTCAGGTGAAGAGATCTTTGAAAAGATGAAAACTCTTACCATCAATTAATTTGGTCTGTTCTCCTTTTGTTTATTTTTCCTTTTCAAGAAAAGATTTTCTTTTCGTTTGATAAAAATTTAAGTTTTTTTACCAAACGAATAAAAAAAATAAAAATTAGATTTTGTTTGAAAGATATTTTTTGTGAATCCCCTTATTTTTGAAGATTCTAATCTTGATTTCGTAATTATAATAAACAAAACTTTTTGAAGGAGGAGATATAAAAAAAAATTAAATTAAAATAAAAATATAAAAATTGAAACGAAAAAAGATAAAAAGGAAATGGAGATTGCTGAAATCAAAAAGAAGAAAACAAATGTTAGGAAAGCATGTGTTAATTGCCAGAGAATCCATAAAAAATGTGATAATAAGAGACCTTGCTTCAATTGTATCAAAAAGAAAATAGAATGTTGTGATGTGGACAATAGAATAAGGAAAGTAAAGATACCACCTGAACCAAGATCGAGGAATAATAATCAAAATATAAAAAATATCGAAATAAATAAAAACTACTGCAGCATAAAGAAGAATGGGATATCCGAAGATGAATTAACAAAGAAAAGGAAAAAATTGGAGGAAATTGAATTGGATGCGAGAAATTGTGAAAATAATAATTTATATATGAAAGAGGAATTGAAAAAGCAACAATTCATTGGGGATGATATTTCATTTCACCACAATGAAGGGAATATAAACATAAATTTTATAAATAATAACCATCTCAATCTCAATCTTAATTTCAACAATACAAATTTCATTTATCTAATCAACGAGAATGAACGAGAATTGTTTGCAAATCTCCAAAATAATGATCCATCATTAATGAACAATAACCTAGAACTGATAGATTCAAAAATAGACGAAATGAAAAATGAGAATATTGCACTCAAAAGAAAAATAGAAAAACTGAAAAGACAAAACAACAAAAACCATTCAGAAAAACAAAAAACAGAAAATTTCTTTCAAAAATTAAATAAAATATCTCATGAAGGGTTCGTACCATTTAATTTTCATTCCTATTTCACATTAAAAAGGGAGGCTCCTTACAATATTGCGGAATTTGACAAAAACTTGCCTGACTTTGGATACAATCCCTCTACGATGAAGGTTGTAGACGTATCCGTAACAGGCGCACGTTCTTTTGGTTATGATCCTTCACAGGTCGTAAACAGATATCTTAATTCTTTTGTTCCTCCCTTCACAAAAGAAGAATTAGTGGAATATTCCAAAGTAAAAAAAAAAAGTTTTTTTTACAAAATTTACATTTATTTTTTATTTTTAAATTTTAATTTTAATTATTTTCATTTTCATTTTTTTTTTAAAGGAACTTTTGAAAGTTTGTAAGGAAAGAATGAACTACGTCAAAATAATAGGCTTTGTGAAACACGATATAGGGTTACTTATTTGTTCTGAAGTCTCTTTATCCATTTTGTGTGATGATAATTTATTACCCCTTTCCATATTCTTCTTCTTTGAGAAAAGTTATGTTATTGAAGATCAATTTCAGGAGAATTACAAAAACATTTTCAAGCCTCTATAATCAGTTTTCCCAATCAATCTTGTTTATTTAAATAAAATTTTTTTTCTTTTCGTATAAAAGATGGATTTAATCTTTATAAAAAATGTAAATTATTTTTTTTTTTAATTTTTTATTCATTTAAAAGAAAGAGATTGTTCAAAAATTTAAAAGTGATCGATTGAAAAATATAAGAAGAGAAGGAGAAGAATGGAAAAAAAAAATCAATTGTGAGAAGATTCACTTCGATCAATGATCAACTCCTTCAAAATTTCAATGTTGATCTTGTTACCCGTTTGATGGATAGAATTCTTTTTGGGCCTTAAAAAAGCGTCGGCGAAGATGAAGGCGAGGTCAGGGGCTCCCGGGATGAAGTCGTGCGTTTTGGAGGAGATGTGGAGTCTGACGAGGAAGTTGATGACGTAGTCGAACAAGTTTTTGCGAGGAGTGCTCAAAGAAGAAACTAAGAAAAAAAAAAGAATTTAAAATTTATTTTTTAAATTTATATTTATTTATTTTTTATTTATATTTTTTTATTTTACTATTTTATTTTTATTTTTTATATTTTATTTTTTGTGTTTTTATTTATTATTTCATTTTTTATTTTTTATTTTTTATTTTTTATTTTTTATTTTTATTTTTGATTTTTTATTTCATTTTTTTTATTTTACTATTTTATTTTTATTTTTTCTTACTTAATTTGAGAAAAGACTTCATTCTCTCCTCAGGCTGAGGAAGGTCAGAAACCTGAATGAAATCATGGTAAAGGTCATAAGAAAGTATGGGCTCTGGCAACTTTGTTAAAAAGAGTTTTAATGCTTGTGCAAAAGCATAATGGTCTTTAACTTCTTCAAAAACCGTTTTTTCTTTTCCTTTTGGAAAAAAATTTAAAATTAAATAATTTAATTTTTATTAATTACTAATTATTTATTTATTATTTATTTTATTATTTCTTATTTATTATTTTATCAGATTCATTTTTTTTATTTTTTTTATTTTTTTTTTTTATTATTTATTTATTATTTAAATTTTTTTATTGTTTCAATTTTTTATTTATTATTTTATTTGTAATTTTATTTGTAATTTATTATTTATTTTATCAGATTAATTTTATTTTTTTTTTTATGATTTTTTATTTTCAAAATTTTTTTTAACCTATGTCGTAGAGAGCTCGAATGTGATTTACATCGTGAATATTACAATTAGAAGAAAAGATTTTTTGAATTTTCAAATATTTGTCTTCGTCCGTAAAATATTTAACAACACTCTAAACATTTAATAAATAAAAAAAAATAAAATTAATTGAAAAAATATTAAATAAAATTGAAAAAATATTAAGTAATAAGTAAATAATATTTTTTAGTTTACCTCTAAAAATTTTGGAACTTCCCCTTTCTCTCTTAACAACAAAACTTCGAAAGGAGTCTCAAAAACCTAAAATTAATTTCATAAATTATTTTAAATCATTTGATTTATTTATTTTTTATTTTATTTTTTTATTTTTTTATTTTTTATAATTTTTTTGATTTATTTTCATTATTTTTTTGATTTATTTTTAAATTTGATAATTTTTTTATTTTTATTCTATTTTTCTATTTTTTTTATTTTTTCACATTTAATTTTTATTTTATTTTTATTTTTTAATTTTTTTAATTTTTTATTTTTTTATTTTTTTTTATTTTTTTAATTTTTTTATTTTTATTTTTATTTTTTATTTTTTGATTTTATTTTTTTTAATTTTTGATTTTTTTTTAAACCTGTTGTGGATTATTTGCAAATACATTGGCAGAATCGACCACAGTGATGGGAATGTGTATTTCAAGTTTATCTTTTTTCTTTGCTCCTTTGAGGAACGCTTCAATGGTAACTTGATACTTTTCGTTTCCTGTTGTGTTTTTCAATATTGGCAACTGGTAGTCTTCGATAAAAATAAAAAATAAAAAAGAAAATAAATAAAAATAAAAATAAAAATAAATAAAAATAAAAAAAAAAATTAATAAAAAATAAAAAATAAAAAATAAAAATAGATAAATAAAAATGTATTTTTTATTGAAATAAGTAAAAAAATGAAAATAAATGAAAATGAATATAAAAAATAAAAATTGATAAAAAGTAATCAAATTTTGAAAAAAAATAAAAAAATATAAAATAAAAATAAAAAATAAAAAATAAAAATAGATAAAATAAAAATGAAAATATTTTATTTTAATAAAAGATAAATAAAAATGAAAATAATAAATGACAATAAATATAATAATAAATGGAAAAATAAATGGAAAAATAAATTGAAAATAAAGAAAATGATTCAAAGAGTACCAATATAAAAATTGTGAGAGCCAGCCTTGATAGGAAAAAGGGAAGGGAAATTAACAGCAGCATTAGCAATGAAATCCTTCTTTATGAACTGATTATCCCGGAAAGTCAAAGAAACCCTCTCGATGGACTTTTTCTCCGACTGGTTGAAGATGGTGACGAACATGAAGAAGGTGCTGGAGGAGCAGACGACGCAGGAGGAGACTTCGATGGTCATGTTGAGGGACCTTTGTTTGCGGAGATTTAGTTTGGCTTCGAAGGACTTTTTGGAGATTGGTTGGTTTGGGTTCACGTACTTTTTGTAACTTTCTAACGGATCTGATTTTCAAAAAAAAAAAAATATTAAAAAAAAATTTGTTCTAAAATTTAAAAAAATGAAATAAAATGAAAAAAAATTCGTTCTAAAATTTAAAAAAAGATTAGTATTGAAAAAAAAATAAGTACGAAAAAATAAATCTGAAAAAACAAATATTGAAAAAAATAAAATCAAAAAAATATAAAAAAATATTAAAAAATAATAAAAAATTAAAAAGATTAGTACTTGAAAAAAAATAATTAAAAATAATATAAAATGTGTCTGTTCAAAAAAAAAATTGAATAAAAAGTCAATAAATAATATATAAAAAATTGAAAAAAAAAAATGATTAAAATAAAAAATTGAATAAAAAGTCAATCAAATAATTAATATATACAAATAGAATGTGAAAAAAAAATGATTAAAATAAAAAATTAAAACAAAGAAATGATGAAAAAAAAAAATTAAATTGGGGAAAAAAAATAAAAAATAAAAATCAAATAAAAATCAAATATTTCTTTCTTCAAAAATTTTGTTTTACCAATCCCCAACAACTTTGAATCCTTGGACAACTCAACCTTCTTATCAACCTCAAAAGAAACTTTGGAATTTTTGTCCATGTGAACATCATGATGGTTTCCATTGACGATGGGCCTCTTGACGTTATCATGGCCATAAGAAATGGTCTTACGGTTGTTTTTGTCGTTGAATTTGTTGTTGCTGCTGGAGGTGAGCTGCGGACTTAGGAGGGACATGTCGTCGAAGGTTTTTGGTGGTTGTGTTGGGGCTCAGTGGCTGTCTCATTTGTTGGATGTGGTTGTCGAGCGAGCTTGATTTCGAACTCTTTTTTTTTTTTTTAATTTTAAAAATTTAATTAAATTTTATCAAAAACGAAATAATTTTAAAAAATTTTTAAAAACAGAGTTTAATTCTTTTTATTTTATTTTTAAATTTTACTCAGAAAGATGTATTCAAAAATAAATTTGATTTTTTTAAAAACTATTTAAATTAAATGTTAATTATTTATTTATTGTTTTTGTTTATTAAATTATTTTACATTAATTTTTTTAAATTTTTAAATTTAAATTAATTTTAAAATTAATATCTCATTTTATTTTTATTTATAATTTATTCATTTTTTTACATTGGGATCTTTGCTTTGTGGTTTGTTGTTTTTAGGAGATCTTCAACGTTTATTGCGCTCATAGTGTTGGGAGACAAGAGTGGCGATTGGATTTGGAAGGGAGACGAGGGAGAAAAAGGAGTTGGCCTGAACTTGGTCAAATGATATTCCACCATCCCTCCACTATTACTATTTTCTTTTTCTTAATAACGAAAATAAAGAAAAATTTTAATAAAGAAAATATTCCGAAAAAATAAAATTTTGAAATGAAAAACTTTTAAAAAAATTGTGATGAAATAAAACAAGTTAGGAATGTAAGTTATAAAAAAATAAAAAAATTTAATTGTAAAATGAATTAAAATATCAAATAAAAATATTAAATAATTTTTAAAATTTTATGAAAATGATAAAGAAGATTTGATTTAAAATCAAAAAACTATAAAAATTTTTAAAAACAAATATTAATTTTTACTTGTATTCTTCTTCTGACATGAGACTCGAAGAAAGCTCTGTTTTGAGACTGATGAGATCTCTGATGTGTTGATTAGAAGGGAGGTTGTGGATGATGAGAACATAAACCTCAATTCTGGACAAATTGGACTCGATGCGCTTGATCTTGTCGATGATGAAGATGACGAGCTTGTTGGGCTCGGTGATGGAGGAGGCGAGGGTTTTGTCTTTTTGTAGGGAAAAGTTGCAGCAGAATCTGTTGAGTTTTTTCACCAATCCTTCGACGTATGTCAGTATTGTGTCGATTTTCATCAAATATCCCATCAGTGTCTTAATTAAAAAAAAAAGATTTTTAAAAAAAGATCGTCAAATGGGGTGTTTTGTTGAATGTTTAAAAAGATATTGAAAGTGGGTATTGATTTGGTAACCAACTTAATTTTGATGATATTTTAGAATCTCAATATTAATCAACACATACAAATGAAATTGTATATTATTCCATTATTGTTGATTGATGGATTTTGTATCAACAAGATACTATATTATCGTCCAACAAATTTCTAGATATTGATTATATTGGATTATATTAATTTGAAAGAGGATATAATTTCTTTAAATATTTGAAAAGGAAAATAAAAAAATCTTTTTTTAAATATCAATTTGGCGAATAGTTTAAAGGATGAATAATTTATATATTTATGATCTCAAATGAGAAGTGTATATGATGTAATATTGGAGAATATGAAACAATATCGGAAAATATATTATTTCTTTTACTTGTAAGAGATGTGTCTTTATTTGTTCTTCATCTTCCATGTTATTTGGAATTTTAAATTGATTTTGATTGAATTGAGGATTGACAAAATCAGGAGCCTCTATCTTTTTCTTCTTTGTGATCCATATCACATGATTCACTTGTACTAGCCTCTTTGCAATGGCACATACAAAATCCAAAAGAACATCTTCAACGCTCTGATGAGCAGATGGTTTATAGTAATCTTCTCTTTGATCTATCTTGTAATTCCTGCATAATCTGTCCACAAGATCGATACTATATTTTATCGAGTCTTTTGATTTTTCAAACATATATGCAATGATCTATAGGAATGGATTGGAATTGTATTTTGTATTTAAATTGGTATAAAAAATTTAAAATAAAATATAAATTTATTAAAATTTTGATTGATATCTATCAAATATAATTTTTATAAATTCGATTGTCAAATCCAATTGTTTATGATATTTATGATTCTTCTTTTTTGCTTTATTTTTATTTTCCAGTATATTTATATTTTTGAATACCTTTGAAAATTTCTGAGATAATGCATTCATTTGTTAATCTCTTCTAATTATTATCCTCTTAAAAATGATCTATTTCTTCTTTTAAAAAAGAATTTTTTTTATTTTTTTATTTTTATGAAGAATAGAAATTATTCCAAATTCTACTTCTTTTCAAGATCTATTCAAGTATATCATTCGTCAAATTGGATTATTTTAATGGAGAATTAAAAATTGTTTTTTACAAAAATAAATACATGAAAAATTCAACAACAGATTTACAATTAGTTCATTAATCGAGTCTCATTTGATCATTAATTTCAATTGAATTCGTTATATTTGTTTGGATAAAAAAAAAAAAAAAATTGCGAATTTATTTGCAAGAATTTATATTCAATGAGGTAAATTACATATCAAATCATTAATAAAACATTGATATATATTTTTATTTTCATCATTTGCATCAATAGGAACAATGGATTGGTAAACAAACAATAAAAAAAAAAAAATTTATATTTTCCCAGAAATAAAATATACAAATAAAATTATATCTCAAATTTAATACTAAATAAAGAATGATACATCATCTCCAATGACAGAAAGAAGTTCATCGCCAAAAAAAAGAAAAAAAACAAAAGATATAGATGTACATAAGAAAAAAAAATACAAATACGAAGAGGATACATCATTCGAAGAGAAAGATAAGAAAAAGGTCAAGTTCGGGTTAAGCAACAACAAAGAGCACGTATACTCAAAACAGCCTTTGTCACCAGAAAAGAAATTCCCGTTCAAGAAAAAGGAATATGGTAAATTGATAAAGATTACACTTTTGATGATAATATTTTTTTTTTTGAAGAAAATTTACTTACAATATTTAATGAGTCAAGATTTCATCATTTTTTTATTTAAAAAACTTTTTTTTTGAATTTTTTTTTTTATTAAATAAATAAGGAGTCACAAAGTCAAAAATATTGTACAAAAGCAAAGTGGTAGAGGAGATACAAACACCAAACTTTACGCAAAAGGAAAAAGATAAAAAAAGCAAGAAGAGTTCGAGCAAAAAAAGGTCCGAAAAAGAAATATCCGCAAAAAAAAAAAGTTCCTCCAAAAAAACATCCGAAAGCAGGAAGAAAGACAAAGAAAAAGAAAAAGAGAGATTTAGGAATAGGGAGGATGTTGATTTGGATAGGCGGAAGAAAGATAAAGAGAGGGAGAGGGAGAATTTGTTTGTGAAGGATGATAAATCTAGTTCTTTGCCTTCCGTAGTTCCTTGCTCTTATGAGAACATGGTATTTTAAAATAAAGATTTCTTGATACTTTTTCTTTTATTTTATATTATTTCAATATCACTTCTATTTAAAATATTTTTACTTTTATTTTTTTATTATTTTACTTTATTTTTTTAATATTTATTTTTTATTTATTTATTTATTTTTCTATTTTTTCTATTTGAGTTTTTTCAATTTTAATAAATAATTCAAATTTTAAAAAATCTTTTGAACTTTTTAATAAATCCCTAATTTTGTTAGGATTTAAATTAATTTGATATTTTTTATTTTTTTATTTTTTTATTTTTATTTTTATTTTTTATTTTTTATTTTTTATTTTTTATTTTTTATTTTTTATTTTTATTATATTTTTATTTTTTATTCTTTATTTTTTATTTTTATTTTTATTGATTAATTATTTTTTATTAATTATTTTTTATTTTTTATTTTTATTTTGTTATTTTACAATCAGCAAGAGCCCAACGATGACCTTTACCATTCCAGTCCTTCTTGTCGATGGGAGACTTGATGAGCTTCTCAACCTTGATGAGGTAAGAGTTTTCGTCTGTCATGTACTCTGTGTTTCCACTCCAATTCGTAGCCAACACTGGTAATTCCATAGCCATCGCCTAAATTTAAGAAAAATAAAAAAATTTAATTTTTTTATAAATTATTTTAATATTTAATTTTGATATATCATTTTTATTTATTATTTTTTATTTATTTTTTTATACTTTTATATTTATTTATTTTTTTTATTTTTTCTTTAATTAATTTTTTATTATTTTTTTATTAATTTTGATATTTTGATTAAATTTTTATAAAAAAAAAATTTCCAAATCTTGTTATTTTTAAAAATTATTTCTTTTAATTTTGACTATTTTTATTTATTTTTTAGTTTGATTATTTTTTACCTCTACGAACGGAAGTCCCCACCCTTCTCCCCTAGAAGGCAAAACAAATGCGTCAGCAGAGTAATACAACTTGGGCATGTCACTCATCGGAATTTCTTCAGGCTATCAAAAAAATAAAAAAATAAAAAATAAAAAATAAAAAATAAAAAATAAAAAATAAAAAATAAAAAATAAAAAATNCCCATAGTTTTTTAATTTTGTTTCCAAAAAGGAATAAGCAAAAGAGAGAATATATAATTAAACAATTTTTTTTTTCATATACAATAAAAAATCAATTTAAAATAAAATGAAATAAAAGAACAATCGATTTTAAATAATCAAACAATTTTTTTAAATAAAATTAAAAATTTTTTTGAACAAAAAATAAAAACAAAAAACAATAAAAAAAATAATAAAATGAATCTTTTTTTTTGAACCCTCCAATGATATAAATATAGTCTTTGTATTTGACTGCAGTGTTTTCGCTGAATCTTCCAATATTTTCAAAGAACACCCAAACTTTTTTGGTATAGTCATAAAAGTACATTTTTGATTCGTACTCTTCACCCTTTGAGAAGAAATAGAAAAAAGAAAATGAAAAATTGTTTATATTTGAAATTAAAACTCTCATCTTTGGAAATTTATTTTTATTTAATGAATAAAGTTAAATTATCTTTTTTATTTAATTTTTGAATATTATAATATTCGCTATAATTTTTACTTTTTTTTTTTTTTTATAGAATGGATAGATGTAATTTTAGTTTTTGAATGATCTATCAATTTTTCGATCGATTATAATTGGAGCTACTTGTATTATAGCCAAAAAATTATATATTAATTTTTATTTCTCTTAAATATATTTTGAAATTGTTAGCAAAACAATTTGGTTTATATATGCTCTATTACATTATATCCTCCCATGAGATAAATTTTATTATCTTGTTCATCTGCAATCAATGTACCACTCATGCTATTATAAGGACCCTTCTCCAATATATTCCATTCTCCACTCTCAACATCGAATTCCCAGAAATCATTCAACCATGCGCTGGGTTCTTGCCCTTCTTTGGTAGTCCCATATCCACCATAGAGAAACATTTTTCTTTTGGTATGGAACATACAAGTGCTATGGCAATATCTAAGCAAAGGTCTTATTTGATTGGTGTTTATTTTCTTCCATTCAGTGAACATTTTTTTTTTTTTTGAATTAATTAAATAAAAAAAAAAATAAAAAATTAAATTTCTTTCATTTCAAATCCTTTTATAGATCAAAAAGAAAAATTCTAAAATTCTTCATAACTATTTTTTTTTTAATTTATAATTTATAATTTCTTTTTTACAAAAAAAATAAATCCATTTTATTTTTATCAATAATTAAAATAATAAATAAGAAGGAGGGGTAGTAATTAAAATCCAAAATTTTTTTTTTTTTTCCTCTATTTTCTCTATATTTTTTTTTAGCTGATTTTGAGGAGATTGACATCAGTTGGGTCAATATTCTTGTTAAGCTCCGTTTTTATTTCTCTAAGTCTATTCAAAACCTTTTCAGTAACTATTAAATAAAAAATAAAAAAAAATAAAAAATAAAAAAAATAAAAATTTTATTATTTTTTTGTTTTTACTTTTTTCAGGTGCATAATTTTCAACCATCAATTTTCGGGCCAATTTACCTTTTCTTCTCCCTTCTTCGGGGTTATTTACGAGCCTTCTCATCAACTCTCCCAAGTGAATATCTTTTTAGAAAAATTTTTTATTTTTTATTTTTTATTTTTTATTTTTTATTTTTTATTTTTTATTTTTTATTTTTTATTTTTTATT
>JAMYWO010000041.1:142994-168117 GCA_024220525.1 Cochliopodium minus | reverse complement strand
TTTATTTTTTTTATTTTTTATTTCAAATTTTTTATTTCAAATTTTTTATTTCAAATTTTTTATTTTTTATTTCAAATATTTTGTTTCAAATTTTTTATTTTAAATTGTTTATTTCAAATTTTATATTTTTTATTTCAAATTTTTTATTTTTTATTTCAAATTTTTAATTTTTTATTTCAAATTTTTAATTTTTTAAATAGATACATGAGGCATCTTTCAATCATAAAGAATTTTTCAAAAATCACCAACGGAGTACTGGCCATGGAGGCCAACTTGCCATATCTTAGATTCGAGTTATTCCAAAATGTGATGGCTTGGAACAAAATTCGAAATTTCTTCAAAATCCATCATTTTCTACCCCACAGAACTGCAGGAAAACTTTTGGGATGGTGTTTCTTTTTGGGTTAACAAATTTTAATTTTTATTACTTTTTTATTTTCTTTTTTTGATTTTTAAGGTTTATTTTTGATTAATTTTAAAAATATTTTTTTTTATTTTATTATTTTTTTAAATTGTATTTTTTTTTAATTTATTATTTTTTTAAATTTTTTTTTTTTTCAGTATCATTAATTTCAATTTTTATTATTTTTAATAATTTTAATTTTTCATTTTATTTTTATAACCAAAAAGGGATCATTCATTATCTCATCATTCTGGCGGAGATATTCATATTTTCAAGGAGACACCAAATTTTGACACCATTAAACTCTGTCGTTCTTTTCAATACGATCATCTTTTCTTATTACATGAACTCTTCCATCAAAATCTTCAAAAAAATCAATGCCTACTACACCAACCACAATTATATGATACTCAAAGAGAAAATGAAGTTGTCCATCTCAAACCAACAAAAGAGAGAATCTTTGATTGACATAAAAAGAAGGTTTACAAAAAATAAATCTTTTTTTTATTTTTTTATTATAATTTTTTTATTCTCATTCTTATTCTTATTTTTGTTTTGATTTTTTTTTTTAATTTAGTTAAGTATTTTTTTATTTTTTTTTTGTTATCATTTTCCAGAAAAAAAAAAGCCGAGAGTTCTGACAAAAAGGCATTTTTTCAACTCGAAAAAATAGAAGCGGATACAAAAAAGTCACTGGGCAACATTGTGTTGTGTGAGAACTTACTAAACTCTTTTTACTCTCTCAACACTAGCATTGCAGATAATGGCTTCCAACTTCTCAACGTGGTGGTGCCTGATGGATTGATAAGCATGTTGGTTGGTATTTCCTTCACCATCATTTTTTATTCCGTTTCAAGATTAGTCTATGATTTATCTAATGCTTGATGAAAAAATAAAATATTTTTTTTTAATTGTTATTTTTTTTATTAAATGCAAATATTTCATCCTTTTTGAATTCAAAAATGATTTTTTTTTAGGTTAAGACAAATGGTCTGAACAAATCTTTTCAAAAATATAAAAAAAAATCTGAAATGAATAAAAGGGACATATTCTTTTCCCCAAAGATTTCCTCATTTTGCTTAAAAACCAAAATCCCATCTTGGAATTTTATCATAACAAAGAAAATATGGAGATATTCTTGTGCAACAATAGACAGTATTTTTCTTTTATTATTTTTCAAATTAGTTATTAATATTTAGTTTCCATACAAAGAAATCAATTATTAATTTCAAATATATATATATTTCTTTTAATTTGCAAAGAACTTCCCTTAAAGATCAATTTAGAATTGGATCTTGATTTTTCCTCAATTGATGTAGAAGAAGTTTTCGAGAAATTACCTGAAAAAGGTTTTCCTGGAGGATTTAAAGTGGCATTATTGAATGCACAAGAGATATTTGGATACAATGGAAAGAGATTCTTGGAACTTTTTCAATTACAATTGACTCAACTATTTAAGGGGAACACAATTTATGCACAGGAGGCAGTATTCATACAGCTGATATTAAGAGAAGCAATGCAAAGTTTGTTATTCAATATCTATTAATTTCATTTTTCATTAAATCTTCATTTTAACATAGAAAAAAGCTATCAAATACTTGAAAAGTATATTGGGATGGGCATTGGCAAAGATGAGCTCATCAATTACAAGGATAATGTTTCTCCTTCTCAATGGCAATCTCTTAAAAGTAACGTAAAGCTAAGACTTCTTTCATTCAATCAAAACCCTGATACATACAACTATGACATCCAAACATACTTGAGTGATCTTGATATGTTCGCAATGAATCAAAAGAAAGAAGTATTAGGGTCGATTGAATTCAATTCTCTCAAGTTGATTTTTACTTTTAAAGGAGCTCCTGTGAAGAAATTTTTCTTGGGTGATTCTCCTTTGACTTCTAATAGATTTGCAACAGGAATATTTATCAAAGAGGATCCTAAAAAAGATAAGAAAGATGGTCAAGATCATAGGATTCGAAAAAATGGGCAGATGATGTATGATTTTGACAACAAACAACTCATCTTCGATCATTTGGATGATTATCTTTCTAGTTGGGAATCCGAAAAAGATTTAGGCAGAAAACCTTTCTTAGTATATTACCATGCTCCAGGGAATGGTAATTTATCATTTTATTGTATTTTTAAAAAGAATTTTATTGTGAGATTTAATTAGCCTTAATTTGATCAACATAAGATACTATAATTGATTGATGAGATCCATATGATCATATCATTTTTTGATAATCAAATTATAAATCATTTGTTTTTGATTTTCAGGAAAGACTGCAACACTTGATGAAATGACTAATTCAATTCTCACAAATGAAGAAAAATTAATTTCAAATTCAAATGGAAATGAAACAGTGGATTTAAATGAGAAATACCCCAAGCTTAAAGATTCTCTTGCAATTAATTTTTCATACAATAATTCTATGGGATTGGAACGAGTAAATGAAGAAAAGAATTACGAAGAAGATTTGATTGCAAGAATCTTATTCAGGTTTTATTCTAAAAAAATTTAATTTTAAAAAAAATATTAATTTATTTAGCCATTATTTCGATCTGAATTCAGTTAGATTCGATTTTGGAGAATTCAAAAAAAAATTCTGTCCATTGTTGAAAAAATTCAAATATGTAGAAATCATCTCTTTCATTACAGAAGATTGGAAAAAGTTGAAAGGAATTACAGACAGACAAATATATACCCTGATTTGCGTAGATGAATTGAGATATTTGAATCCAAATGAGAAAGACAAGTTTGATAAAGATATTGATGAGAGAGAAAAAGAAAAGGATAAAAAGGAGGAAAAGGAATTCGATGTTGTAGGTTTTGTTTTGGATTTATTTAAGAAAAAGATAAAAGGTGTTCATCAAGCATTTGTGCTCACAACTATTGATCCAGACAAATTCTATCTCAAAATCAAGAATATAAAAGATAGACAAAAGACTCCATCCGGGAGGATTCCTTTATACAAATTCCCTTCTTTGATGACACATGACAGAATGAAAGCGATTGCAAAAGAAGCTACACTAAAAGATGCAAATATTGAAGGAAATATTGAAACAGATCCGATTCTTCTTTCTGCCATTGAAATGACAGGTGGACGCTACCGCAATGTTGAATATGTAATAGATAATTACAATCGAATTTTAAATAGAGGAAAAATGAAAATAAAGGATCTATATGGAGAGTTATTATCACTTGACACAAGCAAAGATAATGTGGGTAATGTCATTGGACCTGATGATTGGAAGATTATTTCTCCTTCTCTCCTCAAGATTCCCGTCAAAACTTCAGAATTTATCATCTCGCAAAAAAATAAACCAAAACCTGAAGATGTCCTCTATTATATAACCAGTGCAATATATTTAGGCCAGGTTGATTATAAAGATTACGTAAATGAATCAATAACTTTGCTCATTCCAAAAATTTCACCCCTCTTTCTTTATTCCTTCGCAAAAAGAGTCCATCAAACTTACATCAATGAAATGAATCAAATTGAAAACAAAACAATCAACGAGAAGACCATAAAAATTGCGGAGCTCCTAGAGGAAGTACTTGTATGTTGCTTCAAAGATGAAGACAAAGTATTTGAGCATTTCATTTCATCCTTGCTTGTTTTGAAGCTCCAATTAAGATCTTTCCTTTACGATCCAATACTCTCTAATCCTCAAACGGAATTCCAAAAGATCTGCACCAAAAAGACTGTTTCAATAAGAGAGTTGTTCCATGATTCTCTTGATACATCTCATTTAGAAAAAGGAAATTCGATTCTTGATTATGAAATATGTTTGTTAAGAGATAAAGAAGATCCTATCATTTTTTCAATTGATAAAGATCAAGGAAAAGATGATAGAAACAGAGCTTTTTCTACAAGATTTGAAAATGAAGAAATCAAACCAAATGTTCTTTATCATTCATCACTTCAAAATGAAGTAGGTTTAGAGTGCTTCATTCTTCTGCTTCTTTCGAATGGTCATTTCCTATTAATCTCAAAACAAATTAAATTCAAATATGAGAGTACGGAGAAAGCTAATAATTTTGATTCCCCTACCAAATTGGTGAAAGCAACAGAAAAACTTTTAGAATTAATCAGCCAAAAAAAATCCTTTCAAGGTAAACAAATACATCTTCTCCCAATCTTCTTCTCCAATAAGCCTGATGTCTCACAAAAAATGGTTGACAAGGATGAGAGAATTTTCACAGATGAAAACAAAAAGGGTGTTGCGTACCTTATTGGAGAAAGAATGAAGCAATTTCTCTCTCCCATTTTTGATCCTTATCCTTTAAGGATGAATTTTTATAATTGAAAGAGAGATTAGATTCCAACTTTTTTTGAATTTCTTTTTGATTGCTTTATTTATCAAATGGTAATTTTATTCTAGATATTGATTAAACTTGATTTCAAATTAATCTGATAATTTAATATCCCTACTTTATTAGAAAAGAAACAAAGAGAAACAGTTAAGATCCAGGGTCTGTTTGAAATTATAACAAATTATATATAAATTTTTTGATAGTCTTAAAAAAAAAAATGAAAAACTTATTCAAACAAAAATATTCTTCTTTCTCTCTCAAAAATATAATAAATCCAAAGATAAAAGGGATTTTTGTTGTTGGGAAAAATTACAAAAATAATTCATTCCATATTAAATCAGATATTATTTTTAATTGCTCCCAAATTAAATCATCTCATTTTTATTCTCAAGGTAAAAAAAAATTGGTCAAAAATAATATAATATAATATTATATCTGAAAATTTTTTTGTTAAATAATTTTCATATAGAAATAATTCATCAGGGTACTATTGAGGAAAAAAGTTCAAAATTGAAAAACTCCAAAGATCCAAAATATAATATTTTAATATTTTTCGAAAACATTCTCTCAAGAACTTCAGAAAAGTAAAATGCCAAGAATTGAGGGATTATCTGAGGGCCCAAAGATTAGTTCTTCTGAGAGCTGCAAGGGGATCTGGGAAAACAATTATATGCCGTTTGCTGTGGAAATTCCTCAAAGAACAAGAAAAAAATGATCCCAATTTCTTGCAGGCAGATCATGTTTTTATTATAGATTTATTGGAGGCTGGAAGATATAACTCATTGGAATCTTATCTAGAAGAGATAACGGGATATCCTGATTTGGTTGCACTCAATAAAAATCTCAAGAATTGTATTCTCATTTTTGATGAATCTCAAAGGCTATATAACAAACAACATAGCAGATTCTGGGATGATGTAAAATTATTGATCCAAGGAAATTTCGAGAATTTAAGGGCATTCATGGTTAAAAAAAAAATCGTACCAAACTTATTCCAACAATACCTATTACTCATTATTATGAATAATATAAAACAAAAAAGAGATAATTTCGAGAATGATATGGATCAATATCTTTCCAAATTATTGTTGAACAGAAAGAACATGATAAGAATTCAATTGTCCCAAAGCGAGAATGATGATATTTACTCTAGTATGGCCAAGGTGGTGAAGGGGAAAAACTTCAGAAATATCCTTCAACAAATTCCTTATCTCGATAATGAAAAAGAAATAATTCTGGATTCGCAAAAAGGAGCATTGATCATTCCAATTGGAGAATTGAATCCCTCTGAAATGAGAAAGAAAATTCATACTGCAATATCCCAAGACAAAATAATCCCCAAAGATAATTTCAGTATCAGAAATCAAAAACAAATGTTCATAAGAAGGGATATTTTCACTTCCTATATCTTTCACAATGTTCCATGTGAGATAATAAATGGAATAAATAATAATAAAAATGAATTTTCCAATTTCTTCAAGGAAGTGGGAGAATTTGATATCACAGATGTGCATGTGTCAAAAAATTCGATTAAAATTCATTTCATTAAAATGAATGAGAAATTTGTATGCAATCAATCACTTCAAGAAATTGAAATGATCAAATCATCTGATATATCCAAAAAAAAATTTGATGAAAAGATTGAATATCAAAAAAAATTTTTTTTATCAAAAAAGATGAATATCATTTTTTCTCCAATTTCAACAAAGAGATGTAAAAAGTGTGGTACAATGGGACACACTGAATGTCCTCTGAAGACAGAGGTTGCAAAAGATCTCTTAGAATACAGAGAAAAGAAAACAAAAAAAATTGAACAAAAAATAAAGCAAAAACAGATAAAAATTAAAAGAAAAGGAAACAATTCTTCTTCTCCTTCTTCTTCTTTTTCTGATTTAGCTGAAGAAATTCTTCCTCCATCAGATGCTCCTCCTCCACCTCCATCTGATAATCCTCCTTCTCCCCCTTCTGAAAAGAATGTCCCATCCAAGTCAAGTGAAGACAAACAAATCTCTCCACCTATATCCTCTGATACGAATATTTCTTTTTCAATTTTTGAAATGGAAATAGAAGGACAAGAACCGGTTTCACAAGAGAAAATGGTTGGAGTACCATCTTCAAATGAGACTTTATCTCAGCAAGAAGAAAGATTGCCTTCACAAACTGATAATGAAAAGGAAGATGTTGAAAAGGAAAAAACCCATAACAAACCTACTTCAAAATTCAAAATTGTGAGGAAAGGAAACAAATCAAATAATGATAATCTTGCATCATCAAAAAGTTTGATAACTCCTTCCAACAAAGAAAAAAAAAGAAAGAAAGCTACTTCACCAGATCAGAATCTCTTTCAAGCTCTCGATAAAGATGTTATCGACAACTTTGTTCAAGAAACAACTTCTCCAAAGAGAAATGCTAACAAAAAAACAAAGAAAAGTAAATCTCCTCCTCAAAATCCAACGACTCCAATTCAAGAAAACAAAGAGAAGAAGGAAAAGGAGAACAATTCGAAAGATGATGGAAAGAAAGCAAAAACCAAGAAACAAACAAAACTTGTTGTAAACTTGGCAGATCCGAAATTCAATGCAGAAAATGAAATAAAAGCCAACAACTTTACGATTGAAGTAACTGATGAAAAAGTAAAGGGAAACTCCATAGTCAAAATGAAAGAAATGAAGATCGACACAGGGAATGGAAAGTGCGCCTATCCAACCACTGGAGATCAGAAATGTGGGGAAACCAACTCTTGGAAGTTTAGTTGCAAAGATCACAAAGAGGCAGTGAACAATGGACTCTTTTATTTTCACAAAAAAAAGAATTTATTGATCAAACGAAACAAAAGCCTAAACAACATCGACATCAATCTTCGGAGTGACTGTAATCCTTCTGAAAAAAGTGTTCAAATCGTCGAAAAAAATAACAAAGGAGTTCAAAACAATAATAATAATAGAGATGATGAACTGCAACTTTAACAAAGTGCATTTCATCATCTCATACAATGTAAGAAGTCTTAAAACTGAACTCCAATTCAAAAACCAAGACTTCGACACATTAAACATACAATACCCTATAACTTCTTCTAAGAAAATTTCAAAGTTGGAGTTAATAAAACATTACATCTACAAACTAAAACCTGGCATCATCGGACTCAACGAAACTTGGCTCACCAAGGACGACGAAACAAAAATCGAAATTCATGGTTATCAAGTTCTTGAAACGAGATTCCCGGACAGGAGAGGAGGAGTGGCTCTCATAATTCACAATTCCTTTCAAATCGAAAAAACAAATATAATTGAAGAAGGAAGATGCATTCATGCAAAAGTGTGCTTTGAGAATACCTCCTTCAATTTGTTTGCCATCTATGCTCCAAACCATCCATCTGAAAGAGTTGACTTTTGGAATAAGATTGCAGAATCTTCATCTCAAAATGAAAATAATGCGGTCATGTTTGGGGACTTTAACCAAGTGGAAAACAATCTGATTGATCGTTCTCCTCCTGGAAAGCAACATACAACTCAAGAAACTATTTCTATCACCAACTTGTTTAACAAATTTCAGCTTACTGACATGGGAACCAATGGTGATCATACTCATACTCATTCAAAGGGAACTTCAAGAATAGATAGAATCTGCGCAAGCACAAGTCTTTCCACAGTTCTCTCATTAACCAACAAAACATTAGATTTGAATATTTCAGATCACAAACCTATCCATATCTCTCTCACAGGAAAGAAAAATGGATTCAGCAGATTTGTAGCAGTGGAAGCTCTTGTGAGAAAATGCGACCAACCAATCTTCAAAGCTATCAANACAATAATCTGCAAAGGATTAGAGGGGAAACCATTATTATTCAGATTAGTTATTGTCGATCTATATATTGATGCTACTAACCCTCCAACAATACTACCTGCTGTCCTAACTGTAGTGTTTGTAACAGTACAATGAGAAATAGTTGAACCTTTAAAAAAGTAAATGTTAAATAACTATATTAATAAGAATTTTTTTTACTTTCTATGTACCCAGCAATACTTCCAACATGAAATCCAAGTGCTTGTATCAAGTTTTGAGGTTTATTTTTAGTAGTCAATCTAATGTTATCAATAGAACAATCCATACAAACACCTAACAAAGACCCAATAAAGTTTCCAGAAGTATTTGTTGAAAAAACAGTGATATCTTGTAATGTTAAGTTGGTAAAGGTACAGTTTAAACCGTTTGGAAATATCCCAATAAAATCACCCGAAATGGAGGAGATGTTAATATTGGAGATAGTAAATCCCTTCCCATCAAATTTTCCTTGAAATTTGTTTACAGAGCTAGAAATTGGAACAAATGGGTTATTAGACGAACAATCCTTTTTAAATTTGATATATTAAGAATTAAAAGTGTAATGAATTTTTATCTCTTACAATATCCGACACCAATTGATAAACTACACTTTTATTGTTTAAAATTATACTGTTCTGGAGAAAGGAACAATTTGATATTGTGATAATTTGTCCATTTGAATAACACGACAATGCAATGATTATCTGTAAATAAAAAAATTTAAAAATCTTCTTTTATGACATCTTTTATCATTCAAGAATCATACCAATATAATTTTAATATTATTCATCTAATTTTTAATTGAATTTGTTTTTTTTTTTTAATCTAAATTTTTATCTCAATATTAAATTTTTTATGATTGTTTAACTGAACATTAATTGAGAATATAAGAAAGACATTCTTTCTTTCCAAGATCATAATCAATATTTTTATTTTCAATTAATTCTCATTTTAGCTGAAAAATAATTAAAAAGAAAATAACAAAAAAAAAAAGATTAAATATAGTTGATTTATGTCCTTATATTTGTATTTACCATCGATATTTTGAATTAATTTTTTCAATACAAAATTCTTTGTAAAAAAAAAAAGTAAGGATTCCAAAAGAAGAATACAAATGTAATCAAGTCTTAAATTATTTGTAAAGAAAATCCCAAATAATTATGTTTACCATATCTATATTTTCTTTCATAAAAAGACTCCATTGTTGTATAATCAAAGGAACTTAATTTCCATTTTTTTTTTTTTTTTAATTTTCTTCAAAAAAATATTTGATAATCATTTGTTGAACTGGTTTTGGTAGAGTTGTATTTGGTAAATTCTTTGAATGCTTTAAGCTCAACAAAAAGATGAAAGTTCTTTTCTTGAATTCATTTCCAAAGAATCTATGATCGTTTTTAGACCAAGAGTCCAATGTGATACCTCCTTGAAATAACTTTATGTCATCAAATTCAAGAGGAGTTGCATCTAATTTATAAGATTTTTCGCCCAATCCTAAACATCCTTGAATCCCATATCCACAAACGAAAATTTGTTTGTTCCCTTTAAAATTTGAAAAAAATTATATCAAAAAATTTAAAAAAAAAATTTTACTGTTAAGAAAGACTGAATGGTGATGACCAGTAGTGATATAAGATATGGAATCAATATTTACTTTGGTGAATTTGTTTCTGAAAGAGCTATCTCCCAAACAAAGTTGTCCATATAAATTGAACCCTGTCCCATATACTTCTCCTTCATCTTTGAAAATTATTAAAAAAATAAATCTTAAAATTTATTTTTTACTTGTCAAAATGAAAGAATGTTCAGATCCACAATGAACTGAAGCAATGTTACTGAAATTATCAATAGTTTTTATTTCAAAAGAATTATCCAAACTTCCTATCCCAAGTTGACCATCCTTGTTATAACCAAAACACTTCAAAATTGTTTTTCCATTTATTTCTCCTTATAAAAAACAATTAAACGAAAATAAAATAATTAAAAAATTATTACTTGTTAAAATAAAAGAGTGATTATATCCACAAGTAACAGACATAATATTCTTATCAGATAATAAGTATATAGGCTTGGTTGTAGATTCTAAATTTTCTTCCATTCCACATTGGCCAAAGTTATTTGATCCCATAGCCCATACCTCCCCATTTTCTTTTAAATTCAATAAAATTATGCTATATATTATTTGAATTAATGTATTTCACCTTTCAAAAATAAACAATGACTCTGCCCTGTAGAAAAAGAAACAACATTTTCGATATTTATTTCTTCAAACTTTGTTGTGTGAATTCTTAATCCTTCCCAAAAACCAGTCCAATAAATTTTACCATCAACTTTTAGAATAATAATTTAATAAAATTTGGTTTTTTTTTTATAATTTACTTTTTTGTATCATTGTAAAATTGTTGGAAGCACAAACTTTCTTGACATCAGAAGCAAGAATCTCCAAATTTAATATATTCATATTTCCTTCAAATGTTCCAGAATCACCTTTTCCACAACCCTTCAAGTCTCCATTTTCTAATTTTTATTTTTAAAATTATTAATTTCATAATTTGAATGTTTACTTTCTAGAAATAAAGTATGATTGGTTCCCAAAACTATTGATTTTATCTTTGGATTGTTTGTTATTTTTGTTGGTTTGTAAAGATTGTTTTGTGATTCCCCTGTTCCACTTTGACCAAATTGATTATTTCCAAATGCAAATATATCTCCATTATCTTGTGAAAAATGGATTATTAATTTTTTGAAAATATAATTATTTAATCAATTTACCAGACATGAATATATTATGATGTGAAAAAGAAGAGGTTGAATTTTGTTTCATTTTAACGTTTTTTGTTATTCAATTTTTTTTTATTTTTTATTTTGGAATATAGTTTTCATTTTCATTTTTCTTTGATCACAAGTGTTTGATATGAAACAAATCCAACAAAATGAATGAAATTTAATATTTAATTTGGGAAAGGTTAAAAAGAAATTAAATGAAAAAAAATCTTTGAATATGATTTGGAAGAATTGACCCATCCTAACACAAACATTCATTTGTGACATTTTGCATGAAACAATTCATGAATATATTTTAATTGATTCAACAATCTAATTTGTAAGTTTAAAATTCAACAAAAATAATTTTCGCTGATAAAATTATAATTAAAAAAAATTCAGAAAGAAATTTCTTATTGAAAGACATATAATTTGATAAACTAATCTTGGATCTATCAAGAGATTATGGAATTTGATGAAGAAAATAATTCAAGGAAAGAATACACCACAATGAATAGAATGAAATTTAAGAATGAATGTTATAAAAGGGGAAAAACAATGAGAAATGAAAATAGATGCAAAATGACAGAGAAAAAATTGGTTTGTTTTTGGGGTATTTGTATGACAGATTATTTGTTCAAAATTACAGATAATTTGCTTTGCAGATGTGGATCGACTTGCAATATAATTATGATGGACATTTTATCACCTTGCATTGGAATAATATTCACTCTTATGTTTTTTATAGGTCTGATATATGATCTTCTCAAGATAATATTTGTTTTGGCAAGTTGTTTTTGTTGCTGTAAGAATTCAAATATTTATAATATTCATTTCCTTTGAATATGACCGTAAATTAGAGATTGAAAATATCATAAAATTTTTATTCGTTTGATAATTAGGTATGTCATCCAAAATAAAATGCAATTCAAAAGTCAGAGACATTTCCGAAGTTGATTCATTGGATTGTTGTGAGGGAATGGTAGCATGTGTAACTTGCGAATGCTCGAAAATGTGTTTAGGACCCAAAATTTGTCAATGTTGTTGTGACAATTCAGCCATGGTAAAATAAATAATGAATTTAAATTCATAACTTATTTTTTGATAAAGTATGGGCAAGATACACCTACAAGAAGTGAAAAATGCGCAAAATGTTTTAACTCTACTTTTTGTTATGTAAAAAACAAATTCTTTTTAATTTTTTTAAAATTTTCCTTTTTGAAAGTGTTATGTAGGTTTTTTGGTAGAATTTTTTTTCATTTTGATAACTAAATTTTTCAAAAGGATTGTCTTGAAGAGGTAAATATAAATAAAAAAATAAATTGGATTATTTCTTAACTTATTTTTAAAAAGTGTTGTAATGGAGACAATAAATGTGACTGCAAAAACTGCTACTGTGATTGTAACAGCTGCTATTGTGCTCCTGTTACTTGTCACGTAATAAAAAAAAAACTTTTTATTTAATTTATTCAAGTATTTATTCTTGAAACACCTTTTAATTTTAGGGTTGTGACTGCCTTTGTAATTGTGATTGTAATTGTTGAAAATAAAATTAGAAATAAAAAAAATGAAATCCATTTTCAAAAGAAAATATTCTTCTTTTTCCAATGTGCTGAATAAATACAATTTATTTTCAAAATCAAATAATGAAGCACAATTTCAAAAAGGGCATGTATTCATAGCCAATGGAGATTTGAGGAAATTTAATTTGGATTCTTGGCTAATCACTGTGAAAGGTAGTAAATAGATATTAATATTAAATATAACATCATTAACTTGTCAAAAAGATCTCTCCTTTATGCCTGTAAAAAAAATATAATTAAATGAAATTTATATGAACCTATATAATCGCAATATAGTTGAAATATTGGTTTGATAATCCTAATCAAATTAAATCATATCTCGAAAATGCTAAACCTATTGCACAAGAAAATATAACAAAGCCATATGTCGTAAAATCAACATATTGGCCAAATAATATGTCCATGGTAAACAAAAAAATCAAAACAATTCTTATTTAAATCAATAATTTGCACTTATTTATAGCCATATCTAATTTATGCCAACAATGATAAAGGAGAGATAGGATATTCATGGGTTGAAGATTCAATAAACAAATATCTTCATTTGGCATTTGATGATATAAACAAAGAAGGAAAAAAACCAAAAAATAAAAGAGAAAAACATTTGGTAATATTCTTTTTTCTTCCAAAATTATAAAAATATTTAATAAATTTAAATAAAAAAAAGTTAGGATTACCTGGTAATGATTGTCAAGACTTTAGAAAAAAATTTTTTAAAAATTTCGAATTTATTTTTAACAGTGATTGGGACAGGATGTAAATAAATTTCAAATTTTAAATTATTCAAAAGATTTATAATTTTAAAAGTTAGTGGTGGATATAGAAAAAGTGGGGCTGTTTTGTCTAAAATTCTAGAAACAGTTTACAAATTCACTAGTGAGAATGATTGTGATGTAGTTTTAGTCGCAAGAGATGACGTAATGTTTAATGCACTACAAAAAAAAAGAATACAGATGAATCTTGACAGTTTTGATGAGCTTTCTTTAGAACTAAAGAATGAAGCAAAAATATTATCTAATCATGCAAAAAAAGGAGATTTGTAATATTAATTTTTTTTTTTTAATTCTTAAAAATTATCTTAAAAAATTAAGATCTCTTTTCATTGGTGCTGGAGTTTCTATTGGAGCTGTAAATTATATTTGAAATTAAATTTTAAAAAATTTCAAATGAAATAATAGGGGTTACCTTCATGGAACAGTCTTTTGGACTCTTGTAATTATTTTTTTTTTAATTTTTTAAATTTTTATTTATTTCAATAAAAGTACAAAAAGGTAATACAAAAATAAACAATATTCTATAAAAAAAAAGTAAACCATCTTCATTAAAGATTTGGGAATGAAAGAAAATCAAATTGAGTCCATAAGAGAATTTAGTTTATTGGACAAGGCAAGGTAAAAATATTTATCTTTTAATTTAAGGGGTTTAGTTTAATGATGAATTTTTTTCTAAAAAAAAAAAGGTTAGTAGAATTATTACTGAAAAAAGATCCAAGCAAGAAACCTTTAGCAAACTACATTATTGAAAAACTTAAACACAACCAACATTCTTTGTCTCATTCTCTCTTGTCCTCTTTGCCTGTCAATGAATTTGTCACTACCAATTATGATGTGTTGTTAGAATTGTCCAATTCAAATAAGAATAATATTAGAGTCCTCCCTTATGAACCTTTTACAGTAGATTCTTCTTTAAAAAATAGATGGTTATTAAAAATGCATGGTAAAAAAAAAAACTTTAATATTTTGAAAATTTGGAAAGATTTTATTTTTAATTAGGTTGCATTAATCATCCAGAAGATATTGGTAATCTTTTAAATATTTGTTCTTTTTCTTAATTTTATTCTAATTTTATAGTACTTACAAGAGAACATTATCTAAGATATGAAAATCAACGCCAAGCACTTAGGGGAATAGGTTAACTTTTTATAATATTTCTTTCTTTCTTTTAATCTCTTATTTTTTAAAAGTCCAAACATTGTTGATCACAAAAAAATTGTTATTTGTTGGTTTTAGTTTGAACGATGATAACTTCCACAAAATCATTGACAGTAAAATAAATAATTGATTCAAAAATAAAATAAAATTTTTTTTTCTATTTAGCTGTGAGAATGACAATTAACTCTCAAAACTTTGGAACTGCTTTGACCTTTTTCAACAATGAAATGATGACAGAATTATGGGAAAATTCTTTAAAAATAATATCAATGGCAGATATTGGTAAAAAATTTTTGTAAAAAAAAATAAAAAAATTAAACAAATTTTCCAAAAAAAAAAAAAAAAAAAGGAAATAAAATTAGAACTGATCTTGACTACTCAAAAGCTGCGAGAACCCAAGAAATTTTTTTAGATTACCTTTCCCTTCACTCTACATCTATTGTATCTCATATTTTCGAAGGTAGGTTTGAGGATATCCTTTCAACAGAGGAAAAACAGTTTAGAGACAAATTCATTTCCTTTTTGTCTTCCTTACCTGAAAACCTAAAAAAAGACGAACCTTACCTAAAAATGATGGATTCTTTAAGCAAAGAATTTCACATTTCTGAGGATTTCGTTTCGATTATCAACAATGAATTTCCAAAGAAAAAAAAATAAAAAATAATTGGAATTTGATACTTAATAATGGATGATTATTTTTTAAATCTACCCAAATTTATCCTCATTAAAATTCTTTTTTGTTTGGATATGAAGGATATCAAAAGATTTGGAAATACAAGCATCAAAATTAGGAAATATATCATTGACAAAGAGATCGACAAAACTTTCTACCTCAATTTCTATCCAAATAAGGAAATTTTGTGCCTTTCGAAAGATAATTGGAGAAAAGATATGATGAGAAACATTAAAGGATGGAATATAGGTGAGAAAATACTCTTTTGTCAAATTGAAACTTCAATTGTTCATCACCAAATTTAAAATTTTATTAGAAAAAATAATTGGCCAAAAAGTTAAAGAATAATTATCCTTGGAAGCGCTGGTGTTGGAAAAAGTATAAAAATTTTAATTAATTTTATCTTTGAAATCTTTTTAAAGCTACATTGTGTTATAATATTCATGGTTATCAATTGGGCGACAAATAGTATCAATTATTTTTACATTCTATTTTTAAATTAAAATCCAAGTGATCCCACAATAGAGGATGAATTCATTGTAGATATTAATTTTAGAGGATCTCTTTCAAAACTAAGAATATTAGATACTGATGGGACTGAACAATTTATTGCAATGAGAGATCTTTATATGAAAGAAGGGGAAGCTTTCATCTTAATTTACTCTGTAACTTCTTAACAAACTTTTAATGAATTAACAGAAATAAGAGAGAATATTTTAAGAGTGAGAGACACGTACGATTTTCCTTTAGTAATTTTAGGAAACAAAACAGATGTGAGTTTTTTATAAAAAAAATTTTTTATTTTAAATTACTTTTTTATAAAGATGAATTTTGATCAAATAAAAGTCACCAATGGATCAAGGTTATCAACTTGCTAAAAAATGGAACTGTTTTTTCACAGAGACTTCTGCCAAAAATGAATGTGATAAATCCAAAAAGGTTTTTTCCATTTTGGTAAGAGATTTGAGAAAAAGAAATAAAAGATTGAAAAACAATCAGAAAGAAAGAAAAAATAAATGCTTCTTGTTTTGAAAGAAAATTTAAACCAAAAAAATAAAAACTGAATCTTTTTTGATAAAATTTTTTTTTTCTTTTTTTTTTAATATATAAAAATAATAAATTAAATTACAAAAATCTCGAGAAAATTTAAAGTTAAATGATAAACTTGTTTTGTTTTCTTCCCCTCGAATAAAAAGAGGAATTCTTATAAGGAATGATAAACTCCTTCATTACATCAAAAGAATGTTTCTTGGCCCTATCGAACAACTCATAAGAGATCTCGTCCTTCTCAACTTTGATTCCAACAGTATAAGTGATCTCAAAAGGGAAAACCAAACAAAGAGGGTTCTTGTCACTGATAAATTCTTCAAAGATTTGTATGGCGACATTTCTNGATGTAATTTAACATATTAAAAATTTCAAATTTTAGTATGTAAAAGGTTCTCAAAAATGCCATTAACCACAACCCAACCCGGGATCTCCAAAAATATTACAACAGTTTAAAATTTCTTAGCAAAAATTTTATATACGCTAACAAAGTTGTAATATTTGGACATGTCTATTCAAAGCTGAATGTGAAAATTTTTCAAAGTCTTCTACCGTTGATTTAAAAAGCTTTTAGCTTGAGAAGCTTTCCTAACAAATTTTAACCACCTCCTATCTTTCCCCCTACCCACCTTTTATAACAAACTAAAACCAAAATAAATTTTAAAAAAATTATCACATTCCATTTAATCAACCCACACAACTCATCCAAAAAACAAATAAATTGAAAATCTTTAAATTTTTTAATCAAATCTATCAATAAAAATAGAGAGTAGAATTTTTAATTTTTAAATGTTTGATAACATTTATCACAGATACAAAATCCACGTTTATTTCTTGATTTATTTCTTTCATTTTTTTTTTCTTCTAGTTCAATGATTTTTCCTGCCAATTCTTCTCCAATAATTTTGTTCAACAAATTGGTGAAAACAACAGAATTATCTTTCATGCAAATAGATAAAGAGAAATTTTCAGAACTCAACACAACTCCTCTTTTTTGTTTCAACCCAAATTTTTCTTTTCTAAAGTGTGTTACACATATTCTCGTACTCCTACAGTCAAATAAAAAAGAAAAATCTTCGCAATCTGTTATCAAATCTTCTTTTTTAATTTCTTGTACAATAGCATTAGAAGAAAGAGTCATAATTATTGGAGGAGGTACTGTATGAATACACTCGGTTTTATAAATTTGATTTAATTCACATGATTCACATAGGTACTTATGAGATGACGAAAAATCTAAATTTTTTTCGAAAGATAAACATTTTATATGTTCCCAACCTAAATAATTGAAGGAAAAAATTAAAAAAAATTTTAGAAATCATTTTATACCATCACATTTATCACATTGTATCATTTTTCCCTCTACATGTTTATCTTTACAAGAACAAATCAACTTCCATTCTTCACATTTTTCATCACTTTTTATTTTTTTGAAAATAATTGAGTTATTTTCATTTTTCTTTTTTCTTTTTTTAAGAGATAAATTAATTTCTTCCTTATTGTCATTTAGAGGAGGAGTGTTAGACAGAGAAATTATAGAGTTAGAATGAGAGGGATTTATTTTTATTTCGTTGGGAGGTGATGATTGGTTAGAAGAACGATTGTTTGAAAGAGTATTATTATTTGATAATTGTTTATTATTAGAAGGAGAAGTATTTTTTGAATGAGTGTTAACATTATTTTTATTTGAAAGAGGGGTATTGATCGAAAAAGTAAGATTATTTTTGGAAAGAAGTTTATTATTAGGATAACAAGAAGGAGAAATTGGGATTGTGGGAATTTTTGAATCAAAAAAAAGTGTCGAGTTGGAGTTACCACTTGAAAGAATGCAATTAGAATTTATAGTTGTATGATTATGAGAATTTAAAGAATTTGATTTTGGAGTAAGAGAGATGCTATGTGATAAAGAAGAATTTTGATTGTATTTAAGCTTATTGAGTGTTGAATTAGGATCAATTGGAGAAAGGGATAGATTGGTTGAGGTTGAAGAATAACTCACTTCATTGAGTGATTTAGTTTTAGCAAAAAGATTTGATTCCAATGAGTTGGTAAGAAAATTGGTAGTTCCTAGTTCAATTGGACAATCAAGTGGAGTATTCGTATCAGAAGCCCCTAAATCAACTGGAGAATCAGGTAGAGTATGCAAACCCTTAAAATTGCTATCAGGAGACTGAGGTAGAGTAGTTAAATCCAAAGTCTTATCATTTGAAGAATCAAGCAGAGTAGATAAATCTAGAATTTTAGTTTTTTTAGTTTTTTTTTGAAGAGATTTTCCATCTTTTTTAGAAACACAATACTTATCTTTTAGCTTTGTCAAGTTATAAGCTTTATGAAGAAGGAAATTATGGGAATGAGATTTAAATCTCTCAAATATTTCATCGCTGAAATTGAAAATTGATTGAAAAGAAACTAATTTACATTCTGACAAAAATCCTTCAAATTGATTTGAATGAGAGTGTAATGGAGGAAGGTGAGAGCTATTTCTGTAGTAAAGATGACTTCCCTCACAATTTACCAAGCTTAAGTTATTGTACTTTACAAGTTGTTGATACTTCATTCCATCATAACAAACCACCACTCCCTCATATTCAAAATAAGCAACAAAGTGGTTTCTGTTTATGAATGAAACAACCGCCACAAGTTCGTACTCGTTCAATTGTCCTACGAATGATTTCACTATTTTAAAAATAAATTTATTTTTAAATATTAATTAATATCTCAAAAGATAAAAAAACAAAATTAAAAATATTTGTATATTTTAAAAAATAATAATAAAATATATTAAATATTTTTATTTACATAAAATTTCAAAAATAAGTTTACCTTTGATAAATTGATCAAACTTGTTTTGCTGTTGATCCTCTCTCTTATTTTTCACTCCATCCAGTTTAAGGGAAAAGATCAAAAGAGGGCTATGATAATCTACTAATAGATTCAGAAATCCGCCACATTCACATTTACTCAAACCAATATCAATACAAGACAAATTCATCCTTCTTGTATTATGACACTCACCACAATAAGTTGTCCAGCCATTTTTGCAAAGATTTGTTCTCTCGATCATTTTTTCAACTACATCAGTATAATTTGGATAGGTTACCCCAATTGGAACGTTGAGCTTTTCTATGTAAATTGCTTTATTAATGATCAAGTTTTCCTCAACTTCCCCCCCCATTTTGTAACTATCCATCATCTTGAATATCTCTATCAAGACAACATTGTTTAAAGAAATAGGAAGAAAATCTTGCCTAAAGAAGTAGTAAAAGATAACAATATTTACATCAAAAGAACAAGAGTTATTGAACCACTTTAAAATCTTGGAGAAAACAGTTCCAGAAGGAGGATTGAAGCAAACAAACATATCTCGATCACTTAAATTTAAAGGAGAGACTTTTGAAGAAATTGATTTTTTCAAGCTAAAAGAATCAGAAGAATGAGATGATTTATTGGAGACAAGAGAATTAGAAGAAGGAGATGATTTTTTAAAAATAAATGAATCAGAAGAAAATTGAAGATCCAAACTTTGATTATTATTTTTGGTGGTTTTTGAAGAATTGAGAGAATTTTTTTTTGAATTCAGATCTTTAGATTGATTGGGAGTTTTGAGATGATTTTCATTGATATTTGAATTAAATTGATCTGAATTTTTAGAGGAATTAGTTTTGAAAAAAAAAGGTAGGTTTTTATAATTTTTTTACCTTTGACATAGTGCTCAAGCTTTGTGTTGAACTGATACTTATCATTTCCAACAGAATCAAATGAATCCTTTTCGTATACTCCAATATCAATACCAACAGTTTGATCTTCAGAATCATCTTCAGACTCTACCTCGATCACTCTTTTCCTTGAATGTTTCGGTGGTGCGTTAACGTTAAGAAGTTTACTTTTGTTCTTTGGAAAATGTTGTTTGTTGGAGAAAGAATGTAGGGTATTCGAGGTTTCTACTCTTGGAGAGGAAATTTTTTGAGTTTTTGAAGAAAGTTCTTCCTCATCGTCTAATCCTTTCATCTTTAGATCAAGAAAAACTTTTTCTGACTTTTTCCTTTTGTTGGTACATTCAAATTCAATATCTTCACCTTGCTTCTCTAATTCTTTCCAGTCTTTTTGAATTCTATTATTGCTAAGCTCATCTAATTCCCACAAACTAACTTCTGTAAATTCATTCCCTTTTTCATCATCATTTCTATAAGACAATTCGAACTATTTTAATAAAAAAAGATTATAAAATTATTCAAAAATTGTTCAAAAATGAAAAAAAAAAAATGAACAATTATTTTAAACAAAATTTGAAACAAAAACAAAATAACTAAAAAAAAAAAACAATTTTAAAAAAAATTTTTACTGTTTGTGGGATTGTTTCTAAATTGTCTCCTTTCTTACTGAAATAGTCTGTGATTCTCGTTTTATTGCAATTCTTTCGGTTGGGAATTGGGGAATCAGAGTTTTCATCAAATTCTCTCTTGTCTCCAAAATCACTTAACTTGTTGAAAAGAGGATAATTTGGGAGTTTGATTCTATAGAAACAAAGAGGAAGAGAGTTAGACAAGTTTGGTTCATATTTTTTGTAGATTCTAAATAGTTTGTCTTTGTCTCTTCCAACATCTCTCATTTCCTTTATTCCCAATTCAATTAATTTTTCTACATTGTAAAGAACAATCACTAATCTTTTGTTTTTCATATAACTGACAAACTTTACAACTTTCTCCTTGACTCTTCCCACCAAACCTTGTTGATAAAAATTTAAAGGTAAAAAAAAAATTACAAAAAAAAAAAGAGCAATAAAATAAATAATAAAAAAATACTAAAAAAACAAAAAAGAAAATATGATAATAAAAAACACGATTCACCTTTTATTTTATTTCCATTTTCTTGCATCAGGCATGCAGTAATAATGACGGTATCTGGCAATTTAAACTCAAGTATGTGGACGGGAGATTCGCAAAGAATGCTCCTACAGAAACTTGTTCTATATTTTATTGTTGGAATCCCTTCCCAATCTATTTCTTCTACTCTCTCAATCACTATTATCTGCCTATCCAGAGAATTAAGCAAAAATTGTTTGTATTCATCCTTGTGTATTTCCATAGATTCATCTTGTGAATAATAAAATTCTCCTCTTTTATGATCTAAGCAATCAAGTATTAATTTGCAAAGATAATAATTAATGTTAATAAATAAGTAAAATAAATATATACTAAATACTGATATTTACTAATTAATATTAAATTATTTTAAAATATATTAAAAAAACAAATAAATTTAAAATCATAAAATAAAATTAATTCATTTACCAATGTTAGCCATGACGTACATAGAAATCGAGGAATAGAGTACAAATAATGACATTTCAGTCTTTTCTTTTTTGTAGATCTCAGAAAAAGTAGTAGTTGTGAATTCATCCTTGCTGATATATTTTTCATCTTTAGAGTGAAAAAAATTATAAAAATAAAAAGTAAAAAATTTTAAAAAAATATATATAACCTCTATTTTTCTCAAAAAATATTTCAAAGCTTTTATCCTTTCCCAAACAAAGAGATTTTTTCAAAAGAGTTGCTATTTGCTTTGCATCCTTGCAATTCATCTCTTTTAATTTACTTTCCAAATGGGGATCATTGATGTTGATACTCATCTCATTAAATATCCCTTCATCACAAAATTCTTTGTCAATAATCAAGTTCTGATTTTTAATGGTGTTCTTGATGCTCTTTGCACAATCTGACAAAAAATAAAATTATTAATATTTAAAAAATAAATAAATAAATGAAAAATAAATAAACAAATAAAAAATAAAAAATAATAAACAATTTATTAATTAAATTATTAAACATATTAAATAAATTTTTTTAAAAAATATTTACGATTATGAACACGAAGTCTTGTATACTCTTCAACAACATTTTTTCCTTTTGTATTAACATGATAACCAATTTCCCTATTCAAGCTCCTTAGATCAGATGGTGATAGTACATCCTTTGCATAAAACTCGTACATAAACATAAAGCTCCTCCTTCAAAAAATATTGTCAATCTTAAAAAAAATTTTAATTTATAATACTAACCTCAAAGTCGAAGCAATTATATGGGAAGGAACACCTATTGTTTATTAAAAAAGAATTAAAAAATAAAAATATTATAATAACAATAAATAAAAAAAAATGAAAAAACAAAAACAAAAACAATTAAACAAAAAAATAAAAATAAAAAAACAATTAAACAAAAAAAAAACAATTAAACAAAAATAACAAAAATAAACAAAATAAAAATAAAAAAATAATAAATCAAAGTAAAAAAAATAAATACCTTGATACAAATATACTCCTAAAGTGGATAGAACATATGCAAGCTCATCTCCAAAAAAAGCATTTCCAGAAGAATTAGTAAAGAAGAGGTCAAGTTTTTCTTTGGGTTGGAAATATTTTTTGTTACACGCAAAATCTACCACAAACTCCCTTAATAATCCTTCAAACTCAATCAAAACCAGTCTATAAACCTTTTCACTTGGTAGTTTTAAAGACAAGTGGGACAAAATAGTTGGATCCTCTTTGCATTTCTCGAAAAGCTCCAAGTTTATCTGAAATTTCGACTTTAATGGATCTTCTTTTGGTTTTTTTGTCACTTCAAAATGAAAATAACTGACTTTTAATAGTTCAACAACCTGTAGTCTGCAACCATGGTCAAGAAAAATCAATAGTTTTAGAAGTGACATGAAATACCTAATTTTTTAAAATAAGAAAATAAAATAAATTCGAAAAAATAAAGATAAAAGAAAAGAAAAATAAATTTGATAAACATAAAGAAAAATAAAAAAATAAAATAAATTTGATAACATAAAGAAAAATATGAAAATAAAATAAATGAATGAAAAAATTTTAATAAATAACAAAAAAAAACTAAATTAAAAAATATAAAAAATTTTTTACATAAAAAATCTTTGTTTTTGATCGTTGGTAATGTATTGCGACTTTCCGATTTTTTCCATTAAGTTGTTATCAATAATGTTCCTGTAGATGATTTGAGTGTTCTTTTTAAGAGATTTAAACACATTTAAAGGAGCAACATTCCCATATAAACGAGAGATATCTGGATCAAATTTTTCATTATTTTTTCTAATGTCAGAGATACATCTTAATTTGTTCAAACTATTCAATATGGCTTTTGTAAACAAAATAATTTTTAATTTAAAATAAAAATAGAATATAATATAATAAATAAAAAATAAAAAAAAAAAATTATAAAAAAAAATAATTTAAAAAAATAAATAAATAAAAAATCAAAAAAAAAAATTATAAAAAAAAATAATTTCAAAAATGAAAATAATAATAATGATAATAATAATAATAATAAAAATATAAAAAAATAGAAAAATAGAAAAAATGAAAATAAAATAAAATAAAAATATTAAAACAAATTAATAATAAATATCCAATAGAGTTACAACTAAACTCAAAGTTTTTGTCAAGTATAGAAGCAACCCCTCTGTTTCCCATAAATTCAAAGAAAGACTTCAAAGATATTATGATATTTTGCGAATGAGAAGGAGAGCACTGGATAAACACCAAGTAATTGTAAAAGTTGTGGACTAATGTGTCAAAATCTTTCTCATAGAATTCCAAATTCAAAGAAATGATACCATGAAATGTGAAAAGAAAGATTGAAAAAGCTCGGATGTGAGAAAGATAGTCCCCCATAAAAAACTTTGAATACAGAGATGAGAGGTGACCAGCATTCCCTGACATCTGTTGTTCGTTTAATTCGTTGGGAAGTTTATTCATTTTCTTGTTAGAGTCATGTTTTCGAAACCAACTCAAGAAAGGAGTTATCTGTATCAATACATCTGTTGGTTTATCTGCATAATCAAGGTTTGCTTCTTGTTTATGATCTTCAAAGTATTGACTTGACCTCAAATATTCTTTTGCTTTCTCTTCATACTTTTTCACAATCTCTGGAGGGTAAAGCTTTGTGTTTTCGCTATTTTTAATGCATTCTTGATTATTTATTTTTTGCAAAAAAGCCTTTTTGCAAATAAAATCATTGAAAATAAAATACAAATAATAAATAATAAATAAATAATAAATTAAATAATTAATTAAATAAAAATAAAAAATAATAAAAAATAAGATATTCAAATTAAATAAATATAAAATAAGAAATTCCAACTATATAAAAAAAAAATGAAAAAAAAAAAATAATTATAAAAAACTTTATAAAAAATCAAAAATTAAAATAAAATAAAAAAATACTTTATTAATAAGAAATAAAATAAACAAAGTAAAAAACAGACAAAAAAATAAAACAAAAAAGTAGAATCAAAAATCAAATACCCAACCATATTGAAAAAAACAAGCTTCAGTCAACTGTTTAACTGTCCTACTTTCCAAACCTTGTATTCTTGGACTTTCAAGGAAGTCTCTTTTGAGGTAAATTTGATTAATCTTTTTCCTTTTTTCAATTTGCTCCTCAATATTTTTTTTATATGTAGTAGAATTTGTCTCACACCACACAGACTTTGACAATTCATTTGAAGCATACAAGAGAAGAGTCTTTTTCTCAATCTTTTCGTCTCTTGACACAAATTGGGCAAATGTTT
>JAMYWO010000041.1:122302-136679 GCA_024220525.1 Cochliopodium minus | reverse complement strand
TGATTAATCTACCGAGTGATAATAATGAAAAAAAGATGTTAAAAAATTTAAATCAAGTTTAATAAAAAATTGTAAATTTAAACAAAAAACATTAAGCCAAAGCAACAAGAATATCAAGAACAATAGCTCCGAAAATAAGCAAACCTATTTTTAAAAAGGTTTAGTTTGGTTATTTTAACATTAAAGAGTAAATTGAGTTTTTTTTTTACCTGTTCCAACTTTCTTCAAACCTTTTGACAGTCCTCTTTTAAATTGTCTTGCAGAAGTTCCTTTTGAAAGTTTAGGAGGTTTGTATTTTGGGGTTTTAGGAGTGCTCTTCTTTTCTTTTTTCTCCAAACTTTTTTCTTTCTTTTGCATCTTTATCAAAGCTTTAATTGATGCTAAAAATAGATAAAGAAAATTAGATTAAAATGATAAAATTGGTTTTAAATTTTTTTACCTTTTGTTCTTTTTGCTGCTTTTCTTATCACTTCTTCATATAATACTGGTGCAATATTTGGTAAGTCAAAATCGACACTTGCTAAAAACAAAAAAGAAAAAAAAATTAATTTTGAGTTCTAAAAGAAAAAATAAAAAAGTAATTATTTACTTTCAACTTTTCATTTGAGGAGAAGATTTATTTAAAAAAATGATTAGTTCGATTTAAAAAATAATAAATCAAAAATTTTTTTTACTTTCGATTTCTCCTCTTTTTACACCATGAAGAGGATACCATTTTTTAACGGAATCTCCTTTAAAATGACCTGCCAAAGGAATAAATGCGACTAAAAATAAAGAAATAAAATAAGACGAGATTAAACAATTAAAAATAAAACTTTTTACTCCCAATAAATTCGTCACTTCCAACATTATCATGATCGAATACCATGATTGGAATTACTGATTTTTGAGTAATGTTGTTCATTGTTACAAAAAACCTTTCATTCCAAACAGGATCCAATGTTTTATCTTAAAAAAAAAAATAATAATCAAAACTTTATCAAAAAAAGAAAAAAAATATTTACCTATGATTTTTGTTTTTTGGTTGCAAGTTGCTTGAATGATGACTGCAAATGGATCCTATATTTAAGAATTAATTTATTGGAATTATAAATAAGTTAAAGAGGAAAACTATATACACTTTTTCCGTTAATGTCTGCAGCAATTAATTTTCTTCCTTGGATAATGTTGACAGAAACAACTCCACTTGCTTTTATTAATCAAAAATAATGAAAAAAAATAAAAAAAATTTAATTAAAAATCTTTACGAATGGTTGTTATAGGAGGAAAATCTTGAAGGGAAAAGTCTGCAGTTATTCCAACTTCAATGCTTCCCTTCTCTGTATCTTCAAGAGTATATGTTTGTTTTCTTTCTACATCATTTCTTAAACCTGCAAAGAAAATAGAAGCCTCTCCTATTAATTTTATAAATAAAATTAATTTTAAAATAAAAAATTAAAAAAATAAAGTTTAAATTTTCTTACCCAAAAAGTCATCTTTTCCTACTCTATCCTTGTCGAAACATCTCACATGAAGAACAGAGTTTTGGGTCACATTTTCAACTTCCATTTGTAAAACTTCATTCCATTCAGGATTCAAATTCTTGTAGATCACTTTGGTTTTGATCACTTTATCTCCGAAAGTGAAGGTCAAATAAGGATCCTTTATAATAACATTTAGTAAATTAATTTAAAACTAATTGAATGATGAATTTATATTTACACTGAATCCATTCATATCTGCTGCAACTATATAAAAATAATAAATTAATGTTTGCATAAATTAGAAATTTAAATTGTTTTTTAATAGGGATAGAATTTTTTATCGAATTTTATATCGAATTTATAATTTTATATTTGAAGATTTAAGATTTGAAATATTTACCCAAATCAAATGCTCTATATGCATTGATGGTCAATTTTCCCTTGCTCACTTGGGTTGGGAACTGAGGAACATTTTGCACAGGCACAAATTGTGGTTGTTGGAACTGAGGATCGAATTGGGGATTTAATTGAGGATTGTATTGAGGATTATTAAAATCTTGTTGATATGGTTGTTGGAATTGAGGATTATATTGAGGATTATTAAAATCTTGTTGAGGTTGTTGAAATTGCTGATTATTGAAATCTTGAGGTTGTTGGATGTATGGCTGTTGTTGTGGAACAAAATCTTGTTGAGGAGGGATATATTGCTGATTGTTGAATTCTTCTAGAGGTGAGTCATCCAATTCTATTTTTAAAAAGGAAATTGTGAAGATGAAAATTTTATATTCGTTATTTTTAATTTCTCCAATTTAAAATCGGATTTAAGAAAGAATGATTAATCTTTTAAAAAATAAATTTTGTTTTTACGGTTATTGTTTTCCATTATAAGTTTGTTTTTCTTCTTGAACTAGTTTTTCTTTTTTTTTTTTTAAATCAAAATTTTTTTTTTATTTTATTTTATTTATTTATTATTTATTTTTTCTCAAATTAATTTTAAAAAAATAAAATTTTGAATACAATTTGAAATCCTTTTGTTTTGAATCACAAACCATTCTGATCAATATCAAAACAGTTTACGAAATAAATGTAAATGATTTTGATTAGTATGAAATGGAATTTATTGTAAATGATTTATTATAATGTATTATTGTCCAGAATTAGTAAATTAGTACCTATCATAAGTATTAATTGAAATATTACAGGTGTAAATCAAAGCCCTAAATAAATTTTAATTTCATTAATCACAAATAAAAAAATTCCTCAAGCCAACCCAATTCAATGGATTTTAATTGAATTTCTTTCAATTTTAATCCAAAATTTTTGAGATATAACCAATTTTTTTTTGAATATTCTTCAAAAAAAAAAAAATCTTTGTAAAATAGATTCAAAAAATGTGAATTGATAATGTGAATTGACAACGTTAATTTTAATTCTCCTTTTTTTGAAAATTTAATAAATTGAAATTTAAAATAAATTAAAAAAATTGAAGTTATTTTGTGAAATGGGACAAACAATAACAAATGAATTTAGGATTTTGGTTGTTGGATTAGATAATGTGGGAAAATCATCCTTATTGAAAACTTTAAAAATAGGAACAATAAATAAATCACTTCCAACAATAGGGTAAATTCATAATCGATCAAAATATACTCTTTTAATTAACCAAATATGATTAAATATTTTTCATCACAAAATCTAATTGACATAATAGACATGAAGTGGAAACGATAGAATTAAAAAATGCACAATTGACTAGTAAATTTTAAATTTTTGAAAAAAATTAAATTTATAAATTAAAAAAAAAGGTTGGGATATGGGAGGTTCTGACAAAATAAGGCCTTTGTGGAGACATTACTACCAAACAACCAAAGCAGTTATATTTGTGGTTGATGCAAATGATAGAGAAAGAATAACTGAGAGTGAGTACGAGCTATCAAAGATGTTGAATGAAGAAGAACTAAGAGAGTCACTTCTTCTCATTTTTTTCAACAAAAGCGATTTAGATAGGGCTATGAAATTGGATGAACTACAAGACAAAATGAATGTGAATAATCTAAGAAATAGAAAATGGTATGTACAACCTTGTAGTACGTTAACTGGGGAAGGAATTTACGAGGGTTTTGATTGGGTATTCAAAAACTTGCAAATGAACCAAGAAATTCTATCAGATCTTAAATTAAAAATTGATATTGGATCAAACAATTTGGAGGAAATAAAAAACAAAATGAGTTCTTTCTCGATAAATAGTAAAGATAGAAATGGTTGGACATATCTCTACATGGCTTCTTCCAACAATATAGTTTCCAAAGAAGTTATTGGTAAAAAAAAAATTCAAAAAATTATAAAAAACAGAAATAATAAAATTAAACTTTAAATTCTTTTTTTTTAAAAAAAAAAAAGAATTTTTATTTAGTAAAAAAGCGAATCCCAATATTTCAGACAATAATAAAGTCACTCCATTACATTCACTTTGTAGTAACCCAAGTATTACAAAAGAACTGGTCGAACTTTACCTTAAAAATAAAGCAGATCCCAAAATAGTAAATTTAGAAGGAAAGAGTTGCTTTCATGAAGCACTTTCAAACCAAAAAATAACATTGGATATAATAAAGACATTGATAAAACACAAAAGCAATCCGAATTTATTAGACTCTAAAAACAATTCATCTCTTCACTTTCTTTTATTAAACCCTCAATGTGAATCTTCTTTTGTGAATTTGATTTTGGAGAATAAAGTAGATCCTAACATTGTAAACTTAGATGGAGATAATTGTTTGCAAAATTCTGTGTTTTGGACTTCAAATTTTGAAGGGGTACTTAAGTCCCTAGTAAAATGGAAAATAATGTTGAATGTTGGATTTAATCAAAAAAACCAACCATTTCTTCTCAAATTTGTGTCACATTATTCAAGTAAAAAGACATTTGAGACTATCAAAATAATGATCGAAAACAAAGCAGATATCACTCAAGGAAATCCTCGAATAATTAGCATCCTCTGTCAACAGTACAAATGTGATATTGAATTATTCAAGTTTCTTCTTGAACAAAAAGCCAATTTTGAAGAACAAGACTGTTTGACAAATGTTTGTAGATACAACAGTCCTCCAAACATAGAAACCATAAAATTTCTGATTGAACAAAAACAAGATCCAAATCAGATCGGTAAAAATGGAGATAACCCTCTGTTCAACTATATCAATTCTTACCACACAAAAAACTCTGAAATAATTCATCTTTTTTTGTTGTATGGTGCAGATCCATTTATCGTTTTAAAAGATCCCTGGAGAACTCACAAAAAATTATGTTCTTTCGATATAATTAAAAGTAACCATTCTGATTTGCTTCATATTTTAAACAAGTTCGAAACGGGCGAAGTATGGTCTAAAGAATCTCATCATCTTTTTCCTGATTTTATCAAGCAAAATATTCACACCTTCATAATTTGTTTGAAAGCTTCAAAAAATGTTTTCATAGCAAAACCTTTGATACTTTTCATTCTTGATCTTTCTGTAAATAGTTTTTACTGTGAAAGATATAATCAATTTAAAAAAAAATCACAATCCAATTCAAAGAAAAATTAAAATTACTCTTTGATTGAATATCAAAGGTGGATGGGTCAATGCTTGTTTGTTTGATTTCATAATAATTTAAATAAAAAAAAAATTTGTTTCATAAATTAATGGAAAGTGCGGATTTGATAGTTTTATCAAAATGGATGATTCCGATGACGGATGATGTAGATTATCTGGAAGATCATGCATTAATAGTGAAAAAAGGGAGAATTATAGATGTGATGCCCAACGATACAGCAATGAGAAAGTATAATGCAAAAGAGATTTTGGAATTAAATAAAGATCATGTGATTTTGCCAGGTTTAATAAACAGCCATACCCATGTATGAACAATATAATTATTATTTTTTTGAAATTTTAAATATCTTGATCCATTCAGTCTCCAATGTCTTTGATCCGTAGTTATGCTGATAATTGCGAATTAATGGAGTGGTTGGAGAAGCACATTTGGCCAATTGAAGGAAAGCATGTATCCTATGACTTTGTATGTAAAAAAAACCCTATAAAAAATTAAAAGTAAATTGAATTGAAAATAAAATGAATAGATGATGGTACTGAAATTGCAATGTCGGGTATAAAAAAATTTAAATTAAAATTTAATAAAGTTAACTTTTAAATAATTCAAGAAATGATAAAGACTGGAACCACATGTTTTCATGATATGTATTTTTTTCCAGAAGCTGGAGTAGAAGGTAAAAACAATTTAAATTTAAAAGAATCATTTCTTTAATCAAAATAATCTAAAATCTTTTTTCATACATTTTTTCATAGCCGTAGAAAAATGTGGAATGAGAGCAGTTATTGGAGCTACAATTATTAAATATCCAACAAATTATGCAGAAAAAGAAGAAGATTATTTCTCACTCTCCCAAAAGAATTTTTTTGAGAAATACCAAAGACTACACAAAAATCAAAAAGAAATTTTTGAAAAAGAAAATAACCAAATTGAAACAAAAAATAAAAAAATCAAAATAGAAAAATCAAAAAAGTACAAAAAAATCAAAATGGCGATATCCCCACACGCACCTTATTCAGTGAGTGACACTTCCTTCAAAAAAGTGGTTGAATTCAGTCAAAAATACAATGTTATGATCCATACTCATTTACATGTGACAGAAAGTGAAGTTTTGCAAGAGAAAAACGAAACTGGAATGAGACCTATTTTAAGATTACATAAATTGGGATTGTTGGGTCCCAATTTTTTGGCGGCACACATGTAAATAGAAAGGAAATTATAAGATTGTTATAAAATTATTGTTTTTTAATTCTTTTTTATATTCATATCGTTAGGGTTGACGCAAATGAAGAAGATATTAAATTACTCTCTAGTACAAAATCGAGTGTTGTTCATTGCCCTCAAAGTAACTTAAAATTGGCCAATGGAATTGCTCCCATAAAAAAAATGATTGATTCTGGTGTTAATGTTTGTTTAGGGACAGATATGATCGACAATCTAGATCTTTTCAATGCAAAAAAATTATTTTTATTTTAAATTATTATTTTATTTTTTAAATGAATTTTATTTTAGTAAACTTTTAGTTTATTAAAATTATTTTTAAAGGACATAAAATTATGTGGACTCCTTGCTAAAATAAAAGAGAATTCGGGGAAAGCTATTGCTGCAAAAACCATACTTAAAATGGCTACCATCAACGGTGCTAAAGCTTTGGGACTTTCACATAAAATAGGAACATTAGAAAAAGGGAAAAAAGCAGATTTTATTGCAATCAAATTAAACAGTAAACCCGTTTTCAATCCAATCAATACTCTTGTTTATGTTGGCACTTCAATTAATCCAGTTACTCATTCTTGGGTGGAAGGAAACTGTCTATTGAAAGATTCAAAGTTCACCACCTTGGATGAAAACGAAATAGACAAAAAATCAGAGTTGTGGAGAAATAAAATTGTTTGGTCACAACAACAAAATTAAAAATTTAGTTCATAAATAAATAAACAAATTTATTTTTTCCATATTGATCTTCTAAAATACCAGTCATGGAATCTTGGAAAATTATATAAAAAAAAATTGGGATGAGACCAAATATATCAAAAGAATTCAAGTTTGGAGATAATGTACGTTTGATAAGTAATTTCTCCAAAGAAGGGATTGTGAAATTTGTTGGAAAAATAGAGGGGATGGGAGAATATGTTGGAATAGAATTAAATAATCCTTTTGGAAACACTGATGGTAGTTTCTATGGGAAAAGATATTTCATATGCGAGAATAATCATGGAATATTTGCACCCATTTCAGAAGTGGAAATAAATGTAATTTTATTATTTAGGATAATTTTTTTTCCCAATAAAATAAATTTTAGAAAGATGCATATGTATATAAAGATTCATCAACCAACAAATACGAAATTAAAGAGGTGGATGGTATCTTCAAGGTTGATACAAATATATATGACGAAAATGATTATACACAGAATCCTGAAACGAAATCAAAATCAGAATTAGTAATATTGATGGAACATATCGATAAGAATGAAAAATTAAGAGAATTTTCTTCCTATTTACTAAATTATGGATGTAAACGTGTGAGTGATTTGGCAGCAGTTACTAATAATGTGATAGAAAGCAATCTCAACTTCAATGCTATTCAAAAAAAAGATTTGATAGAAGCTCTTATACAAGATAAAATTACTTACCACAAAAAAAGTAACTTTCATTTTGAGAATATTCATTAATTTATTTTTATTTTTTTAAAAGATGCATCAAACAAAAAAATATTTCAAATATTCAAAAAAATCAAAGATTTGAGTGAAATAGATAAGAAAGGGTATATTGTCAAATTGATTGAAAGTAAATATAGAAATTTGTTAGAATTAACAAAAGAAAATTTGAATGATATTGGATTATTTGGTGTAGAGGATTATGTTTTGACAATGGTTGAAGCAGAACGAGGTATCAATGAGGTTAACCAACTATCAGAATTATTTTCTATAATATATGCTAAATATTTTATAGTTCATAGAGAAGAAAATCAAAACTGGAAATGTAACTTATAAAGAATATTCTTTATATTACTCCAAGCTATCGAGGGAATCAAAATCCATTTTAAGAAAAGGTATTTATTCTGACGATTTAATATACTCATAATCTATCATCATTATTTTAATGAAAAAATTTAAAAAATTAATTTATATCTTGTATTCGATTTCATTTCGTTCATTTTTTTTTTAAAGAATTAAATAAGAAAGAGAACCATTTAGTCCTTGAAAGCTTTCTAGAATCATTAGTCCATTTCAAAAAGGATATCAGGATTCCGAATGTATTTTGCAAACAATTTGACAGAAGTGATATCTACGACAGAGAAAAATCTCAAGAGATGATAAGATTTGTCTTTGACAAAAGAAAAAATTCCATCGAAAATGACCCAAATTCAACCCGCTTGGAGTTTCCAGTGATTTACAATTCTCCAGGATTTGGAAAATCTACATTATTAGCTCTAACTTGCCAAGAATATGCAACCAAAAATCAATTTTGCTCTATCAATATTTCTTTCAACGATCAGATGGACATCAAAAAAGAGTGGAGCAATAAAGAAGAGAACGAAATCAAAAAGAAAGTTAGTAATGTATCCAATAGAAATAGTGCTGAAAAGTTAGAAAGGTCGTTATACAAAGAATTTTGTAAAAGTAGAGAAAGATACCTTAAGAAAATTTTTTTAACAAGATTATTTGCAAGGTAAAATTTTAGCTACAATTTATGTCAAATGATTAATCATTCGTTTAAATTAGTTTTTTTTTCTCGATCAATGGAGAAAACTTTGAGACAATAAAGAAAAACTTGGAAAAGTTGTTGTACTACGATAAAAAGGACACATTATTTTTTGGTGGAGCATTGGATTTCCTCAGTTCTTATTGGAAGAAAAAAATGGACATTGGAGATCAGAGAATTCCTGTCTACTTGACTATCGACGAAACCCAACTGCTTGGTTGTTACTATTCCAAAAAATTAGCAAACATTCTCACAAAAGAAAATAATAAAGGCGAAAACTATCTGCTCTATCCTCTCTTTTCTACTCTTGAACCTGATTATTTCTTAGTCGAAACAAATGGTGTAAAAATATCCCCAGAGAACGTAAATTGGGTATATCTCCCCCTTCTCTCGACTGAAAATGCATTGGCCCTTGCCGAGAAAAAAGGGGTTGACATAACACATCCTTTATACAGCATCTTAATACAGCTTTGTCTCGGACATCCAAGAAATCTATTCAATATGATCTTTACCATTAAAAATTTCTTAGAAAAAAATCCAACTCAAACCATCAATCAAACTCCACAACCCAAAAAGAAAAACAATGAAAACAAGAGAAAGAGAAAAAGAGAAGAAAAAATCAAAAAGACAATAGAAAAGATATCAGAACTTGACAAAGAAAATTTCAATTTAAAAAAAGAAGTGGAAGAACTGTCAAATAGTAATAATGAGAATGATCATAACAGTATCAAAGAAAAAAGAATGAAAATCGAAAAGATTGAAAAAGAAATCTCTAAACAAAAAGTAATTATTCAAAGATCAATACATTCAAATGAAGAAAAAAACACTTACTCTTTTGAAAATTTCATTTCCATTTTGAATTTTACCAATCTGGGTGTTTTTCCAACATCTCCCGATTTCTTAAAAACACTTGTGGGTATGGAAATGACTATTGGATCCCCTTTCAACGATTCAGAGTTTACTAAAGAAGGAACTCTTCACACTCCCATCTCTTACTTTAATAGCGGAGTTTTTTTTCTTCCGACTTCTTTCTTGGAAAAAGGATCTTTGCAGAATAAAAAATTTTGGATGAACAATGATAACAAGATAGCCTTTACTGTATCCCCTCTTTTGGTTTTCAAGTATGCCCTCGAAAACAGCCCTTCTTTCATTGGAAAAAAAGTGCAATTTAATTTTGTCCAAAGAATTTGTGATCACATCTTCAATTTTCTTAAAAACAAAGTTATGCCTCTCAAAAAAGATGATAAAAATAAGGAAATTGAAGGTTTTGAAAATAGATTCGAGCTCCTTATTTGTATTTATTGGGTTATCAAGTCTTCTCTTTTATCTGAATTTTCACTCAATTCTATCGTAAATCTTGACAAGATAACTGGAACATTAGAAGTAATTTGTGGAGAAATACCCGAGATCAACATCAAAAGTGTATTGTGGAATTACAAATATGCAGAAAAACTAGAAATAAATAATGATAAACTTAGAACCTTTCTCTCAGCTTCTTCACTCAATAAACTCCCCATCAACGAATTAGTTTTACCATTTGATAAGGATCTTGATGCTATTGATGCTATTCTCGTTGTTAAGGACAAAAATGGAGATAATATTTATCTATTGATTGATGTGACTTTAGGAGATCCAAACATTTTGAGATCTTATTCGAACAAACGTGACTTTATGCACAAAGATAAACAAGATATAATCCAAAAAAAAATTATCAACAAGTATCATTCCTTGAAAAATATTTTAAATAATCATCCAGGTAAGCTTTAATATCTTTTTTTCTTTTTATTTACACAAAAAACCTTTACCTTTATTTAGTTTTGAACAACAAAAACACTTTTTTTATCCTTTTTTCTGGAGTTGAATTGGTTGAGAAAAAATATGAATACTCAGATATCTTTGCTGGGTTCTTCAATGTTCCTTATTTCACTGACTTTTTTGGGGTTTTCTATCCTTTTTTTAATTTAGAAATGAAAAAGAACATCAACCATTTAGAAATTCTAAAGCAAACCTCAAACAGCGTTTTTATTGAAAAGAAATAAAATCTACCAAAAAATAATTATTAAATATTTCATCAAACTTTTTTAATAATTTATTTTTATTTATAATTTTCTTATTTATTTAATAACAAGATCTAGCCTTGAAATCAGCAAAGATTTCGGTAGTAGACTTGGAGTTAGAAAGAACCAAACTTGTAAAACGATCAGGGCAAAGCATCCTAATTTTTTCGGAAGTCAAAGGAGCATCCACGTAGAAATGATCTTTCAAACCGATCTCTTTACGTTGATTCTTGATAGCATCTTTGATGGCAAAGAATACAGAACCAGAAAGAAGAAGAGGAGGTTCCTAAAAAAACAATTTAGTCAAAAGGTAATCTAATTTAAAAAAATATTTTTACACCTATTCCTCTGCTTGAAAATACAGCCTAAAAATAAAAAATAAAAAAATAAAATAAAATAAAGAATATGATAAAAAATAAAAAATAAAAAATATGAATAAAAATAAAAACAATTTACCTTTGATCTTAATCTTGGATCATCAGAATCTTTCAACAAAGTAACGTTAAATTGGTCAGGAATGTCATCAGAAGAAGGGATCTTATAGTTTCCAGGACCAGCTGTCAAAATGTGTCCTCTTTTGACCCAAGGAAATTCCTTACCATCTCCCCAAATCAATTCTTCAGTAGTCAACCTAAAATTATTAAAAATTAAGATTTTAATTATTTTTATTATTAAAAAAATTTAATTCATTTTAATTTTAAGAATAATTATTTTTTAATTTAAATATTATTTATTTACTTTTTTTTTTATTTTGATTTTTTATTTTTTATTTTTTACTTTTTATTTTTTTATTTTTTTTTTTACCATCCATTTCCTTGAATGAAAGCTCCTTCGATTTGCCCAATATCAATAGCAGGGTTGATTGAAGTTCCAACATCCATTACAATGTCCGACCTTCTGATCTTGTGATCTCCTGTCAAACAATCAATTTCTACTTCCGAGCAAGCCACTATGTTTTTTTGTTTAAAATAAAATAAAATAATCAATAAATAAACAAAATAAAATTAAAAAAAAAAAATATTTTAAATGAATATAAATTAATATTTAATAAAAAAGTAAAAAATAATATTTAAATAAGACTAAAAATCAAATCAAAAATAAATTAATCAATAAAATAAAATAAAAAATCAAAAAAAATCAAAAAAAAACAAAAAAAAAATCAAAAAAATCAAAAAAAATCAAAAAAAAAATCAAAAAAAATCAAAAAAATAAGAAATAATATTCAATTTTTTTACCCCCAGAGGTAAAATAGTGAAAAGGAGTTCCACTTTTGGTGTCAAAGCTGTATCCTTCAACAGGTACTTTGTGGAAAGCGTTGACAGTCAAACTGACTCTGTCCAAGTATGCTTGGTTGGCGATCTCTGCCATGCTCGTCCCTTGAGGATATTTTTCGATGTACCCTTGTAACCTTTCTCTCAATTCTTCACATGCCTTCATCACTGCCATTCCATAAATATCACTTCCCTAATGAAAAAAATAAAAAATAAATAAATGAATATTAAAAAAATTAAATTGAATAATAACAAAATTAAAATGAAAAAAAAAATGAATTAATTTATAATAAAATAAAAATCAAAAACAAATAAAAATAAAAAATAAAAAAAGAATAAAAAATAAATAAAAAATGAAAAAAAAAATAATAAATAAAAAATGAGAAAAAAATAATAAATAAAAATAATGAAAATATAAAAAAAAAAAATTTAAAAATAGAAAAAATCAAAAAAAAACTACAATAAAAAACAAAAAAAAAATTAAAAAATTACCATAGAAGCTGCGGTTGCGCTGGAGTTGGCAACTTTGTCGGTAGAAGTTTCAGAAATGTGTATGTCCTTCAAAGGAATTCCCAAAATCTTGGAGGCGACTTGAGCGACCTTGGTGTGCAATCCTTGTCCCATCTCCACTCCTCCATGAGTGATCAACAAAGTACCATCAGTGTGCAAATGGATCAAAGCATGCCCTTTGTTTCAATAAATATTTTATTTAATATTTTTATTTTTAATATTTTTATTTTTTTTATTTTTATTTTTTTAATATATTTTAGCAAATAATTTTAGCAAATAATTTCAAACATTTTTCAAAATAAAAAAAAAATTTGGTATAATGATTTTGTTGTTTCGCACTTGAGAAATTTTAATAATTTTTTTTTTTAAAAGTTGTTTTAATACCAAAAAAAAAAAAAAAAAAATTAAATTAAATTTGACAAAGTTAATAAATCATAAAATAAGTAAATAAGGAAACAACTAAATAAAAAACTGATAATAATAAAAAAAAAAAAAAAAAAACTCTCACCTTGGTTCAAAGTCAAAAAGGTGAAGCTAAGTCCGAACTTTGCAGGAATGATGGAGATACCCCTCTTTCTATATTTGTTCTGGCTGTTGAACTGGTCGATTTCTTTGAGTCTTTCGACATACTTGGAGCTCTTCTCGCACTCTGACCAGAGTTCGTGGAGTCTCACGTCGACTCTTTGGTTGTAGTGGGTTTTCTCGTCGCTTTGGTAGAGATTGTTTTGTCTCACCTGCTCGGGTCTCACTCCCATCACACTTGAGAGATGGTCGATTGCTGTTTCGCAAGACATCATACCTTGTGGTCCCCCAAATCCTCTGCAAATAAAATAAATGTTAAACAAATGTTTGTGAAAATTTTGAACAAACTTTAGTTGAGAAATTTAAATTGAATGAAAAATTAACAAAAATGTTAAAGAATTGTTAATAGATGAAAAATTAGAAATATACTTTATAAAGTTAAAAGATGTACGTAATAAAAAATTTACTTCAATAAATTTAAAAAAATAAATTTAATTTAAAAATGAAAAGGTTCAAAACTAAATGAATTTAAAAAAAAAACTTTAAAAACTACCTAAATGCAGTGTTTGAAACAGTGTTTGTCTTGCAAACTCTTCCAGATACATCCATGTTAGGAAAATAATAAGAGTTGTCAATGTGAAAGATGGCTCTGTCCATGACTGGCCAAGACAAATCGTGCCAGTTTCCTCCATTACTTCTCAACATAAACTTTCCTCCGAGAATCTTACCATTCTCATCTGCTGCGATCTTGTATTTACTGTAAAATGGATGGCCTAAGTTGTAAAAAAAAAAATTTATATTTTTAAAAATTTTTTTTGAAATTTTTTCGGAATTATTTTTTGAATTATTTATTTTTTTAAAAAATTTCTGTTAAATTATTTTTTAAAATTATTTTTTTCAAATTTTTACGTTTTCCAGTATATTTCATGTCTTCATCTCTTTCTAACAACAATCTAACTGGTCTTTGAAGATGGTGAACAGCGACTGTAAACAAAATCAATTAAAAGGTAGTAAAAAGAATGATGAATCAAAATTTTTGTTACCTGCAGCTGCACAACTCATCCAGATATTATCAGTCTCTTTACCTCCAAAACCACCTTTTTAATCAAAAAAAAAAAAAAAGAAATTAAAGCCAACAAATAAAAAAGAAATGAAAATAGATTTTAAAAGAGGAAAAATAAAAATCAACCTCCAATCCTTTTTGCTTTTGCAATTACTGAATGAAAAGGAACACCCAAAACTTTGGCAACAAACGCTTG
>JAMYWO010000041.1:91561-117276 GCA_024220525.1 Cochliopodium minus | reverse complement strand
AATGGTTTGATTAAATCGTTACAAAAGAATTATCGTTCTCTCCATCCTTTTTGAACGAATCAATAGAAGATTTCAAATCAGCAATCTCCTTATTCAATTCATCTTTGAATGTACCTGTCTTCTCTTCTATGCTTTCAACTAAATTGGTCAATTTATCTGCAGAATCAATCAATTTTTTATCAACAAGCTCAATTTTGTTTATTCTTTCTGTGTTTTCTGCATTGAGATCTTTTGTGTTAATTTCTATTTGAGAAAGGGAAAAATAAAAATAAATATTCGTCATATAAATGATAATGATGGCCACGAAGATCATCCCACTGAATCTGGATAAATTATTCATTTTATTTCGAAAGAAAATATGTATTCTAATATTTGATGAATGACAACTTCCTTATTCCCTATATTGAAAGTATTAACAATTTTCTTTTTATTATTCATTAAAAATAATAAAAAAAAGTATTTATTGGAGATATTCACGTGTTGAAACAAAAATATGGAAGCATTGGCATTTATTGAAGAAAAAATTACATCAAAACAAACGAATGCCCAAATTTTTGCAGTGAAAGAATTATTTGAATTTTTGTTAACGAATCAAAATCAACAATATCAACAAAAGGCTTATGTGTATCTTATAAAGATCTCATCAATAGAAAATATCTCAGAATTTGTGTTTGATTCGGTATAAAAATATAATTTACCATAAAATTTCAAATAATAGCATAATTGATTATAAAATAGTTTTGATTTGTTCAAATCAGCTCATCATTTCTTTATATTTATTATCCTTGTAATTATAATTCATATTTATCAAAAATTTAAAGATTATATCACTCAATGAATCCAAAAAAATCACATTGACTCAAATGATGGAAGATATGGTTAAATCATTGTTGAAATTAAATGAGAATACATTTATTCCATGCTTGGAAATATTGAACAAGAAAATATCAAGAGAATTGATAAAGAGAAAAGGGGATGAAGAGAATGAATTAATAAAGATCTTGAAGGAAGATTCCAACAATCCTTACATTAATATTCTTGTCAATAAACCAGAGACATGGCATATCTTGTTGGAATCATGTTTGAATGAAGTGATAGTGAAATCTACATTCTTGGATAAGAGATTGATAGCTATAGAGAACTTTGTGAGATATCTTATCGAGAAGAAAAAGAATGATACAGAGTTGATAGAGATAATCAATCAATTGATACAATTCTCGAAGGGATCAGAGAACATCTCATTGATCATCAACTTGTTGGTGGATATCACAGAAAACATAAAATTCAAGAATACCTATCTTTTGAACAAGGTGAACAGTTTGTTGATTACTTCCATTAAAAAGATCAAAAACGAAAAAGAATTCCTCCAACTATCTTCCAAAATGGTGAAAAGATTAATCTCTTTGTGCATCGAAGTTGTTTTTGGAAACAAAAAGAATCAATCTCTCATAGATATATTGATAATGATAGAGGATCTTCTTTCTACTGAAAAGAGATTGTTGGCTATCTCTTCCATTGCGAGATCCCTCACTTTCATCTTCTTTTCTGAGATTAATTGCGTCGANAGATGAATCTTCTGAATTGGAAATAGAAATGATTGAAGAGTTGGAAAACGAAAAGAGAGAGCTGCAAGAAGAATTGAACATAACAATGCGTAGATCCAAAGACTTACAGAGCCAATTACTCGAAATAAAACTAAAATACAAATTGGAACTTGGAATGCTTCAAAATAAAGTTAAAGAACTTGAATATGGATCAGAAGAAAAGGTGAACGTGATTAATAAACTTGAAGAACAAAACAAGGAAATCTACAATGAATTTGAAGAAACAAAACAAAAAGTTAGTTGTTTTGAAGAAGAAATAAATAATTTTGCTGTGAAACAAAAAGATAACGAAACAAAAATGAAGAAAGTAGTTGAGAAAATTAACGAGATAGAAAAAGAAAAGGAAAATGTTGAAAATGAACTCAACGAGGCGAAACAAAAAAGAGAAATACAAAGAATGAAACTACAACAAATGGGAGAATACATCATTTCACTTTCTCAATCTGAAAACGAGTTGAAACATAAACTTGAAGAAGCAAAAGAAAATAAAGAAATGAAAGAAAAGATTGAGAAACTTGAACAACTCTCGATGGTTCTTGATTCAGAGAATGAAACACTCCACGAAAACTTTGAGAAGATTGATGTTGAAGTGACAAAATTGAAAAACGAAAACCAAAAGTTCAGAGATGAAAAAGAAAAGAGTTTGCAAAATGAAGAATTTGAGAAGATCAACATTGAATTAGAAAAAATTAAGGAAATCCTCAAAAATGCAGAAAAAGAAAAAGAAAAACTCTCACAAGAGTTGTTAGTGAGGGAGAAAAACCTTGAACAATCACAATTATTGTTGAATTCCAAGTCTTTGCAATATCAAAACGATCTGGAATATCTCAACAAAGAAAAGAATGATCTAAATGATCAAATATCTCTTTTGGAACAACAAAGAAAACAGTTGTCAAATTCTCTTGACATTCAAAAAGAGATTAATGAGTCTATGAATAAAAAGATTGAGTTGATTCAAAATGAGAACAAGGAAAGTAGAAGGGACGATGAAGATTTGAGCCTGTTGTCCAAGAAAAACAAAGATTTGGAGAAGAAATTCAAAGTGTATGAAAGAGATATCCTCGATATGAACAACAAAATGGATGAAATAAATAATGAAAAGATACATTCAGTAGATAGATTAGAAAAGGAAAAGAATGAGCTCAAATCATTAACCGATATCAAAATCAAATCTCTCCAAGAAAGTATTGAGAATCTTAATGATGAGAACAAAAAGATATCCTCCAAATTGATAAAAGTGGAAGAAGATAACAATAGAATCCAAAAAGAAAACGATGATACCAAAAGATCCATCCAAAAATTAAGATTAGAGGTGAATGATCTCAATGATCAAGTTTCTCACTTGCAAAATGATGTGGAAATGCAGAAGAAAAACAATCTTCAATTTCAAGATCAGCTTGAAGAAGAAAGGGAAAATCTCAATCAAAAAGATTTGATGATCCAAAGACTTATATCTGAGATGGATACTCTTTCACAAGAAATAGAAAACAAAGAGATTGAGATGAAGAAGTTGGAGAAATCAGGAAATATGGGAGAACTCGAAAAAGAAGTCTTAAATCTTAAAGAGAAAATGGAAGAGTTGAAGGATGATCTTTCCAAGAACGAAATAGAGAAACAACATCAATCCGAACAAATGAAAAGTGCACAAAGTAAATATTTATTTTCACAAGAAAAGATCAAAGAGTTGGAGAATCAGATTATTAAAGATGTTGAAAACATTGATTCTCTCAAAAAAGTGATCCAAAATCACTACCTCAAAGCAAAAGAAGTTGAAGAGATGAATGTCTTGGCAGAGAAAGAAAAATTGGAATTGAAAGAGTTTCAAGAAAAACTTTACTCCAAAATAAATGATTTGAAAAATGAAATCAATACAAAAGAAATTGAAAAAGTAAGAATAGAAAATGATCTACAAAAGGAGATTAAAGAGATTGAACAAAAGTTTAATAGGGAGATTTCTTTATTAGAAGTTGAAAATATTGATCTGAAGAAGAATGTGGAATATTTCGAAATAGAAAGAGAAAGATTCAATTCAGAGAAAGAAAAACTTATCAATAAGCACAAAAAGGAAAACGAAAGTCTCGGAAATAAAGTGAATGAGTTGAATGTGTTGATAGAAAACAATCAGACTGATTTGGAAGAAAAGAACAACAAGTTGATCGAATCAAACAAAATGTTGAACAATTATGAGAAAAAGATAATTGATTTTACTAGAGAACTCAAAGATCTCCAAAAACAGAAACAGATACTTGAAGAAAAAGTCGACAAATCTTTAGAATCTTCCAATTCTAAATCTAAAGAGGTTCAAGTATTGAACGAGGAACTGTCTGAGAAGTCTAAACAACTTGATATGTTGAATGAGAAACTCTCCAATTTGAAATTAGAAAATAATGATAATTCCCCAACCTACAATTCTGTCAACAATGAAAATAATCTCCTCAAAGAAAAGGTTGAAAGTTTGGAAAATGTCAACAAAGAAATCAATAATTTCCAATATTTCAATGAAGACAAAATCAACAACTTAGAAAGGGAATTGGATCTAAAGAATAAAGAACTTGAAGAATTCAAAAATAAGATTAGTGAAAGAGTTGATACACCTCTCGAGGATCAACAAGAAGAAGAAGATCTATTAGAAGAATCAAGTTATGTAAGATCAATTCACAGAAATTCAATTGAAGGAACAGAACAAACAGAGGAAAGTGATATTACAGCAGAACAAGATAAAGAGAGGATCCAAAAAGAAAACAAGGAATTGTTGACACAATTTGAAGACGCAAACCAAATGATTGTAAAGTTGGATAAAGGAATAAAAGAATCACTTATTCACCAAAAAGATAACGAAACAAAAATGAAGAAAGTAGTTGAAAAAATTAATGAGATAGAAACAGAAAAGGAAAATGTTGAAAATGAACTCAACGAGGCGAAACAAGAAAGAGAAATACAAAGAATAAAACTACAACAAATGGGAGAATACATCGTTTCACTTTCTCAATCTGAAAACGAGTTGAAACATAAACTTGAGGAAGCAAAAGAAAACAAAGAAATGAAAGAAAAGATTGAGAAACTTGAACAACTCTCGATGGTTCTTGATTCAGAGAATGAAACACTCCACGAAAACTTTGAGAAGATTGATGTTGAAGTGACAAAGTTGAAAAACGAAAACCAAAAGTTGAGAGATGATAAAGAGTTGATCAAAGAAGAGTTTAATAACGAATCTGAGAAGAAAAGGAGGGAAATAGAGGAGATTAGAAATCAAATGAACAAGAAAAATGAGAATCTAAGATCACAAATTACTAAATCTGAAGAGAAGAATGAGAATTTAGAATCTAAACTAGATAAGCTGGAACTAGAACACAACAAACTACAAGATCTCCACTCGGATAAAATGAAATTGATTCAAGATCTGGAAAGCAAAGTCAAGATGATGGCAAATGAGAAGTATAAATTGGAAAATGAAATATCCGATCTACTAAAGCTTGGAAATGATCAAAAAGAAAAGATAGAAAAGCTTGAAATGGAAATATCTAATCTGAATGAATCCGAAAATGTGATTAGACAAAGACTTGAATCAACTCTAAGAGAGAAAGATGAAATAATCGAACAATACAAAGATTTTGAAAAAGAAAGAAAGAAAACCAAGCAGATAATCAACAAATTGGATGATGAGAATGAAGAAATTAAAGTTGAATTGGATAAAATCAAAAAGCAAATGAATTTCTCTACATCCGAGAATGATAATCTTCATAACACTATTGATGAACTCGAAAATGATCTTCATTCACTCAAATCTGATAACAGCAAGATGAAATTAAGATTGGAGGAATTAACAAATGAGAAAACAAAAGAATCAAACTCTTTCAAAGAAGATATACAGAATATGCAAAACATGTATGAAGATAAGATCATGGAAAAGGAAAAAACCTCTCAACAAGAAATAGAAAAGTTGAAAGAAAAGAAAAAGGGATTGAAATCTGATCTTGCCATTTCTCAAAGATTGAAAGAACAGTTGGAAAAAGAAAATGATTATCTAAGGGAAAGTGAAGAAAACCTAAATTTGGATCAAGAAAAACTTTCCAAAAAACTTTCAGAAAGCGAGAAAAATAACAAAAGATACGAAGAAAAAATAGAAGAGCTTCAAAAAAGCCAAGAATTTCTCAAAAAGAAGATGAATGAATTGATTGAGAGATCAGAGCAAGATATATTGGAGATAAAAGAAAGTGAAGAAAAGATCTCAAAGAATCTCAAAGAAATCAACAAGTTGAACTTAAAAAAGAGACAATTAAAATCAAAGGTTTATGACATGACAAATGAGAAAGAAAATATTTCATCAAATTTGAAGAAATATACAACCGAAATTGATATATTGACACTAAAACTAAAGAACAATGAAAAGGAAATGAGTGAAATGAACCTAGAAATATCAAAATCACTCAACGATGTAAAAGTGTTAGAAGAAAAAATAGTTCAAGTGCAAAGACAAAAAGAAAGAGTAGAAAACCAGCTTGAATTATTGGTTGAAAAGAATAAGATCTCTTCAGAAGAAACAAACAAGTTGAAAGAAGAAATAGATACATTGGCAAAATCTGAGAATAACTTGAAGAACGATTTGATCTTGGCAAATGAGAAAATTTCTATCAGTTCAAAGAAAGAAAAACTAATGATCGAGAAGTTGTCAAAATCTACGAAGGAATACAGAATATTGGAAGAAAAGATCAAAAGACTTGAACAAACAAACAAAAATCTTGATGAAGCAATAGAAGATGTGAACAAAGAAAAAGAGTTGCTATCTTTAGAGATTGTTGATTACAAAGAAGAGAACAAAAATCTTCACGTACAAAGCGAAAAGAAAGACCAAATCATCAATTCTTTTGATTTACAAATCGAAGAACTTAAAAGTGAGAAAGAAAAGATCGAAAATCAAATTGATTTTGAAAAACAGAAATATGATAGCTTGAAAGAGGAATTGAAACAAGAAACATCAAACTCTGAAAAATTAAAGAATGAAATCCAAAGCTTGGAAAAAAAGATGGAGAAATCAAAATTTGTATTCCAAGAGAAATTGGAGACAATACAGTTTGATGTCGAGAAATCTAAATTGGAGATCAATTCACTCAGAAAAGAAAACGAAATCTTGGAGAAAGAAGTTTATCAAACAGAGATGCAAGTAGAAAATTTGAAAGAAGAGAACGAAACACTAAATACCAAACTCCAAGATGCAAATGAAGAAAATAATCAGATCAAAATCGAAACATCAAAAATCAGAGTGGAACTCTCTGATCTCCTCAAAGAAAAAGATAAGTTGGAGAAAAAGATCTCTTTGTATCAAAAACAAGTTGTTTCTGCTACTCGCAAACTTCAGGAGAGTGAATCTAAACTGAATGAATTAGAGTTACAAAAGATTGAAGTGGATAAAAAATACAGAACATCCGAGAATGAGAGAAGGGAGATCGAGTTTAAGTTCTTGGAGATAGAAAAGAATTATGAATTTACTAAAATCAAGTTGGAAGAATCAACAAATAGGATAGAGGATTTCATGATCAAGATTGATGATATCACCAAAGAGAAGGAAGAAATGGAAAAGAAGATTGAAGAAACCAATAATCAAATCGAAAAACTCAACAAGAAAAGCAAACATCTCATAAAACAAGTCACCGCTCTCACCAAAACAAAACTTGAGTACGAAGAGAAGATTGAAAAATCATCTGATGAAAATGAAGAGCTTAAGAGAATGAATGAAGAAAATCTTCTTGCCATATCTGAATTGGAGAAAAAGATAAAAAGGATTGAGGAGGATGAAGAAAAGTTGAGAAAAGAAAATTACAATTTGAATGAGAATCTCTTTAAATTTCAAAATCAGATCAAAATTCTTGAATCTTCTCAAATCAAATCCAAAAAAGAAAAAGAGATTTACCAAAAGAAGATTGTGAATCTCGAAATGGAGAACCAACAAGTAAAATCCAAGTATGAAGAAATCAAAATCAAAGAGGAGATCTTCAATGAACAAAAGCTTGCAATAGAAGAACAAATAGAAAAATCACTAAAAGAAAAAGAAGCTCTGAATGAACAACTTGAAACTTTAAATAGATCCTCTACTCAAATACAACTAGATTTGAGCACGAAAAAGGAAAAACTCGTTCAGATGGTGAAACAAAAGTCTGTTCTTCTTGTTAAATTCGAAAAGCAAGTAGAACAGTTGGAGATAGATTTTTCAAAGGTTCAAGAAGAATTGGTTATTTCAAAGAAAGAAGTAGAGAAAGAAAAGATGGAAATAGAAAGTTTAGAATACAATTTGAAAAACGTTCTTGAAGAAAAGAAAGTTCTTGAAGAAAAATTGAAGACATCAAATGAACATGTGGAAGATCTCAAAGAAAGGCTTAGGGAAAAAGAAACAACATTGCTCGACACAAACAGTAAACTTAGTGAATCAGAAAACAGATTAAACAAAAAAGTTGACCATTACAAGATCCTCCAAAACGAAAAAGAACATATCCAAAGTCAATTTGTGTTTGTAGAGAAAGAGATGAATGTTTTGGAAGAAGAATTGAATACATCTTCCAAAAAAATAACAAAGGTCAATAGAGAATTGGATGAGGCTTTGGATGAGATTGATTATTTGAATGAAGAGAAAGAGATAAAAGCAGATATGGTGTTCGAACTCAAAAATCAACTTTCTACAGCAAAAATAGAAATAAAAGATCAAAAGGAAACAATTCAAAAACAATCAACCCCGAGTGATCTCTCTGTTCTCCAAAACAAATCAAAGATGATTAAGAATCTAGAGTTGCAAGTCAAACATCTCAAATCTCATCTAGCATCCACAAGGAAGAAATTTCTCATCAACCAAAAAGAACTGAATCTCGCATCTAGTGATAATCAATTGCTCAATGAGGAGATGGATTTGCATGTTCAAGAAAAAGAAAAGATGATCAAAAAGATACAGTTGTTGGTGAGAAAAAAAGAAATGTTGGAAGAACAGAATGAAGAGCTGAAAGAACTCCTTCCACCCATAATACCTCCTACATCCGAAGAAAACAAAGTTGAAGGAGAAGAAATATCTCCAAACGAAGAGGATTTTGTTAACAGTTCATACGATGATGAGGAAGAGAACCTGACAGGAGAATACAGCTACTCTCAAGAAAACTCTAGAGAAATAGAAGAAGAAAAAGAATATCTCAGAGTTTGTGCTTTGTGTGGTGAACCTGGTGATGGAATGTTCTGTGGTCTGTGTGGTGGTGAAATGAAAGATCTCTTTGAAAACGAGAAAGAAGAAGAAGAGAAACACTTTACAAAGGAATGTGCCGAATGTGGCAAAGAAGGATTAGATAGTGATCAATTCTGTGCAAACTGTGGTGGAGAAATGAGAGATAAAGAACATCAACATGATCATTCTCATTCACATGAAGGAGAACATGAGCATTTAAAGATGAAAATCTGTTCAGAATGTGGAGTAGAGGGTGAAGATGAATTTTGTGGTGAATGTGGAGGTACTATGATCGATAAAGAATCCATTCCTTCCCATTTGATGAAGATCTGTTCAGAATGTGGAGTAGAGGGTGAAGATGATTTTTGTGGTGAATGTGGTGGAAAGATGATTGATCAAAATGATTTGTTATCTAATCTCAAAAACAATCTTGATGATTCTATCAAACAAAAAGAAGATTTAGAAAATCACTTGAAACAATTCAATGATCCTCAAAGATTGGAGATCACCATTGAAAATTTATCAGAATTATCTGAATCAAGGAAAGAGGCAATAATAATAGAAATAGATAGATTAGATAAAGAGATCCTCCTCAAAAAGCAAGAAATCGAAAAGATCGAGAAAGTATCTGCGTTGAAGAAGAATAAAGTAGAAGTAGTGGAGAATAATCCCTCACCATCCTATGTTGAAGATCAAGTTTCTCCAAAGGAGGAATCCAAGATAGAAGAATCGCCTGAAGAGTTGGAGATTTCTACTCAAAATGTTTTCTCCGCTCCTAAAAAAGTTCTTTCATTGGAAAGTGAAAGAAAGATTTCTGAAATTAATGATGAAATATCAGATTCTAAATCTTTGATTCAGAAACTCAACAGTGAAAAGGAGATGATCATTACTAGACTGAGAAGATTGGAAAATCAATTGAAAGAAAAAAAGAATAATCAACAAGTACCTGTGGGGGAAATAGAGAAACTCAATGAAGGAATAAAGAAGACCAAAGATTATTTGGTAAAGTTGGACATTCAAATAGAAAATGAAAACGAAAAAGTAAGATCATTCGAAGAAAGGATAAGAGTCATTGAAGAAGAAGATTTTACTCCTGTCACTCTCCCTCATGAAACAACAGTTCAAAGCCAATTGGTTGGATCAGAGTATGAAATGCAAGTGCTGAAGGATCAGATCATTACTCTCAACAATGAAAATAAAGAAATAAAGAAATCAAATCAACTAGAATACTCCTTCCTAAACGAAATTTCACCTAATGTAACCAACCAAAACGAAGGAGAAGATCTAAAGTTACAAGTTGAAGTGATACAAAAAGAATTGGTAGAACATGAAAAACAAGCGGAGATAATTGAAAAAGAGATCATGGAATCAAAGATCATCATTCAAGATACAGAGAAAGAAGTTGAATCCAACGAAAAAAAACTAGAAAAACTCGAAAACTTATTAGATAAAGAAATCCAATCTGAGGAACCTTCGCAAGATACTAGAGTGTTGAAAAAGGGAATAAAGAAGATAAAAACTAAAATAAACGAGTTGAAAAACAAAATCAAGGTAGAAAAAGAAAAGTCAAAAGTAGTAGAAGAGAAAAAAGTGGAAGAGTTGAAAGAGATTGAGAGATTGAAGGAAAAAGAAAATGAAATACGCATCAAACATCTCGAATTAACTCAACCAAAAACTGTTGATCATTCAAGTGAAAAGATACAAAAGTTGAACAACTTACTTGTGAATCTCAGAAAAGAAAATGAAGAACTCAGAAAATTACCTACTATCGACAATCAAGAAATGATTGATCTCACAGATATTAACAAAGATTTCCTTTATTATCCCCAAATATCAACTTCTGTAGATATCAATCAAGAAGTAGAAAAATTGAAAGAAATGTTGTTGATTTGTGAAATTCAAATTGAATCATTAGAAAGAGATAAATCTAATTCCAAATTATTGATTGATCAATTCAAAAAAGACAAAGAAATGATTGAATCCTCCCTGAAAGAATTGAACAAAGAGTACTTGGAGAAGGAAAAACAACACAAAAACTCTCTTTTAGAAATAGAAAAATTGAATGAGGAGATTAACAGAATAAAAGAAAGTTTGGGAAAACTGGATATGAAAATAGATATTGAAAATGATAAAGTAAAGTCATCAGAAGAAAAAGTAAAGGAATTCTCGAGTGAAATACAACAAAATACTCCCATCACCAAAGTGGATCAAATTGAACTTTTGAAAATCCAAATCACAGGATTGAGAAAAGAGAATGAAGAACTCAAGAAATTGGATCAATCTCCTTTTGAAATCTACTCACCTGCCGAAAAAGTACCAGAAGTGAAAAACACTCCACTAAAAGCAAGAGATGTTGAAGTGATTGAAAGAGATTTGGTGGAACACGAAAAACAAGTGGAAATTCTTGAAAAGGAGAAAAAAAAATCAGATGTTGTTGTAAAAGTGTTGGAAAATGACAAAAATTCAAACGAAAAAAGATTAATAAAGTTTGAAAAACTCTTTAATGATAAATTAGAAGAGACAGAGGAACCTACTATCGAAACCCAAGTACTGGACAAAAAAATAGAAAAGACAAAAGATGACATAAAAGAGTTGGAAGAGAAAATCAAAGCAGAAAAAGAGAAAGCAAAGGTAGTTGAAGAAAAGAAATTAGAAGAACTTAAAGAGATTGAAAAGTTGAATGAGGAAATGGAGAAAGCAGTTGAACACAAGAAATATGGTCCAGAGTTTCAAATAGAAGAATTGAAGAACCAGTTGGGTAGACTTGTGAAAGAAAACGAAAAATTGAAATATTCATTATCACTACCAGAACTTGAGAAGAGAGAATTACAAGCAAAACAAGTTGAGAGTGAATTGAATGAAATAAAATTCAAAGTTGAGGAAATCAAAATGGAGAAACAGAAAAATCAAACTCGCTTAAGAAGATTGGAAAAGGAGAAAGAAAACCAAAACATACTCACAAGCGAAGAAGTTGAAAACTTGGAGAAGGAAATCGAGAAAAAAAGGGAAGAAATGAGTCAATTGAAAGAAAACTTGGATAATGAGAATCAAAAAGTTTCTTCAACTGAAAAGAACCTTGAAAAAATGTATGAAGAAATTGATAGAATAAAAAGAGAAATGGAAAACCCTAAAATAATTTCAAAATCTCAGCAAGTAGAAGTAAAAGAAAGACACTTGAAAGAACACGAAAAACAGATCAAGATTCTTGAGAAAGAGATTTATGAATCAAAGGTTAATGTTGACGAATTTGAAAAAGAGAAACATATCAACGAAAACAGATTAAAGCAGATGGAAAAACTCCTCAACGAAAAGACTGAACAAACAGAAGAACCTACCAAAGAAATCCAGCTCTTGAACAAGAAAATAGAAAAGACTAAAGAAGATTTGAATGTTTTGAATGAGAAAATAAAATTAGAAGTTGAAAAATCAAAAGAAGCAGAAGAAAAGAAAGATGAAAAAACAAAAGAGTTTGAAAAATTGAAAGAAACAAATCCAAACAACTTTGAAATCGACAATAACAATGTTGAAAGACAAATGGAAGAATTGAAAGAGGAAATCAATAATTTGATCAAAGAAAATGAACAACTCAGAAAGAAAAAACTCTCCCAACATTCAACATCTACCTCCTTTGAAAGTTCCAGCCCACAACAGATCAATATCATGACAGAAGAGACATTTAGGCCAGAAAACTTTGAAGTGTTGTTGGATAGATACAACTTATTAAAAGAAGATAATCAAAAAATGAAGATAAACAACATTAATTGGGAACTACCTGAAGACTTGATGACCTTTACCTCACAAAGTGAAAATGTCACTATCCCAGTGGAACTCAGATCAGAAAATGTTTATCATCGTGGTGACATTCAAGAATCTGGCGATTTGATTGCTTACGGAGGTGATATTTTGGAACAAACAAGAAAGGAATTGGATTCCGAAAGAAAAGAAAATATAAAGTTAATGGATATTCTGATAAAAGAAAGAAAGAATGATAAGGTCATTATTGGAGAATCTCTTCTCAATCCTCATGAAATAGAGAATATCAAAAAAGAAAATGAGAGTTTAAAGTTGGAAAACCAAGTACTCACAAAGAATTTGTCTCCAAAATTACTTGAAAAGCTCTCTGTTGAAATAAAAACCAAACAACCCACTGAATATGAAATTGAAAGAGTGATGGTAGAGGATGATTTAAGCAAAGCAATAGAAAAGTTAGATGTGCTTACTTTGGAAGTTCAAAAAGAAGAATTGTCAGAGATAAAAGATCTATTGGTCAAGTCGAAGAAAGAAAAAGCAGTAGAACAAGTAGAGAAAAATAAAATTGAACAAGAACTCGAGTACTCAAAGATAAAGATAAGCATCCTGAAGAAAGAACTACAAAACACCTTAGAATCAAAAGATTCTTCCACAAAAGTCTCCCAACAAAGAGATTCCACACAATCAAACGAAGATAGCAATCTCCTCAAAGAGAAACTCGAGAAATCATCTATCATTAATGATAATCTGCAGAAAGATTTGGACTTTGCTCTTGAAAAAGTTGAAATGTTGAAATTGAAAATGGAAAATCCAACAAAAGAAGAAGAAATGTTTGAAATGAAATACGAGTTGAAAAATTACAAAGGAAAAGTAGATTCCACTTCTGAAGAAAAAGGATTGATAGAAAAATATCTAAAAAAGTTGGAAATCGAATTGAAGAATACCAATGATCAACTCAATGATTCTATTGATCAGATCGAAGAATACAAGTATGAATCTGAAAAAACAAAGAAGCAGTTGGAAATGATCAAGAGCAAGTTTGAAATTGAAAATGAAGGAGAGATGGGAACAAAAAAGATTGATTTGAGCGAAATATTGGAAGAAAATGAAAGATTAAAGAAAGAGTTGGAAAGAATGAAAAGCGGTGGAGTTATCTCCGAAAATCCCGAAGAAGTTAAAAACAGTGAAGAACTCAAAAAGCAAGTTACTGTGTTGCAAGTTGAGTTGATGCAAGAAAGAGAAAAAGTTGCAACATTGGAGAGGAAAGGAGATAGAATCTTCGATGCCTTTGACAAAGAGATGCAGGGTCACAAGAAAACAAAACGTCGCTTCCATACCATGAAGAAGAAATACCTCCACTTGGAAAAGCAGTACAACCAAATTAATATCGATATTAACACTCCTCAGCAAAAATTCTCTGATATGATAAAGTTGTTACAAAAGAAATTGGAATGTGAAAAGGAGATTAATGAACAACAACAGAACTGGATCACTTCATTGAAGAAGAACTACTTGAATGAGCTCGAAGAAAAGAACGTTTTGTTGAAAGAAAAGTCCTATTTGGTTGATGACATTGAAAATCTTCACAAAGAAGTAGAAGTTTTGAAAGAAAAGAACTACCAACTTGCAAAAACAAAAGAAGTGCCCGAAGTGAACGAAGATCATCTCAAAACAATCCAATCAAAAGACATCACAATCAAAAAATTGTTAGATGTCAACAGAGAGATGAAGAAAGAAATGTCAACACTTGACTCTCAAGTGAAAGAACTGAGAGAAGAAAACTTAAAGTTGGGAACTTTCCAAATACCATCCAACTTGCCTTTGCACATTTCGGAGATCTACCAAAAGCTTAATGAAAGTTCTGCTTTGAATTACAAACTCAAAAAGAAGTATCTTACCATCAAAAAGAAAATGATGCTCCTCGAAAACCAAAACGAGACTTTAAGCGAACATAACAAATCTTTCTTAGTCTCCAAAAAGAAGCATTCTTCTTCCAACTCTCCTAATTCAAAGTCTCCCTACAAGTTATCTTCCGAACCTCCTACGCAGGCCCAAAAGATCATCCTCCTCCAAAACAAAAAGATTGAAAAGTTGAGAAGAGACAATAACACTTTGAAGGAAGAGCTTGAACAATCTCAAAAGCTCATCCACAAGTACGAAAAATCTAGCCTCGTTTCTTCTACTATCGATGAAACTCCTGAGAGAGAATTTGATGGTTTTGTCAGCTTTGAGAGATACAACAGATTGGTTGATCAGATTGAGAATTTGAAGTCCAAATTACATAAAAAGAAAAGAAATAATTAAAAAATCAAAATTTATAAAAAAAAAAAATTGTTGTTATTTCTCTCTTTTTTATTTCTTTTTCCAATTATAAAGATTCATATTGTCCAATTTGAACAAATGTAAGCGAATATTTAATTTTAACACTTTATTATTTATAAAAAGCTAATTTGATCAAATTAAATGATTCGAAATTTTGTTTATAGACAAAATTAATAAGCAAAATATATTTTCATTTTATCAGGAAAAATTTATCCTTCATTTTCAAAATATCAAAAAAAAAACAACTAATCAAATAAATGTCATTAAGAAGAAATATACATGATCAAGATGAAAAAACTTCTTCACGTGAAGTATCTGTGGAAAACAGAAGACAAAAGGAACAAGGTAAAACAAATTAATTCAAAATCTTTTGAAATTTCTTGCTTCTATTAAATTATGATTTAAATTTTAATTGAAATGTAGAACAAATGAAAATGAATGAGAAAAAACCATTGGCATCAAGACTTGGATTGAATCTGAGAAAAATAAAAGCATACATGGCACCATATCAATACTTGTTGACACCAAAAAACGTATTTCTTTTTCTGGCAATTCTTAGCATACCAGTGATATTCTTTGTGAATCCCTTCAAAAGCGCGAAAGAAGAAACCTTAAAAACAAAGATAGATGATTACTGGTACAAAGGAAAAGAAACAGCAAAAGAGAACCTCGAGAAAACAAAGGAATATGCCAATGAAATGAAAGAAGATGTGAAGGATAAGTTAGGTAAGCCATTGTCAAATGCGAAGAGCTTTCTCAATCGAAAGAAGGAGGATGCTGAGGAGACTTTGGAGAATGTGAAGGATTATCTCGAGGAGAAGAAGGAGGGTCTCAAGGAGACTTTGTCTGAGACGGGGAACAAGGCTAAAAAGTTTTTTGGGATCAATCAGAAGAGTTCTGATCTGAAGGAGAAATGGGAGGATGCCAAAGATTTTTTGAAGGATAAGAAAGATGATGCGACAATGAAGATGGGGAGGGTTGGATCCAAGACAAAACAGTTTTTGGAGGATACCAAGGACAACTTGAAGGATACTATTGGGGATGCTGGGAATACCCTCAAAGATAAGTTTGGAGATGCCAAAGAATACATCAAGGAGAAGACTGACAATGCGAATGAATTCATCAAGGACAGAACTGGGCTTGATGTTGAGGAGAAGATTGAGAATGCTGCAGAATTCATCAAGGAGAAAACTGGGGATGCCAAAGAATTCATCAAGGAGAAGACTGACGATGTGAATGAATTCATCAAGGACAGAACTGGGCTTGATGTCGAGGAGAAGATTGAGGATGCTGCAGAATTCATCAACTGATGATGCGAATGAATTCATCAAGGAGAAGACTGGGGTTGATTTTGAGGAGAAGATTGAGGATGCAACCAGTTTTTTAGGTATGAAGAAGGAGCAAGCGAAAAAGAATTTAAACGATAAAAAAGAAAGACCGAAAATTCCTCCTAAAAAGGGATTATTCAACTATTTCAGGAACAAAAATCAAGATCAAGATCAAAATCAAAAGCCTGATAAACTTTTCCCAAATGGTATCCCTCCTAAAATACTCTAATTTATTTAAAAAGAAAACTTTTCAAAAAAAAAAAAATTAAAAAATTTAAACTCAAAATTCATTTGTTTTCTTTACAAAGATGACAAAGATGTATCAAAAGAAAAACTAAAAGAAGTAAATGAATATGTCAAAGATATCACTGGGATAGATGTCAAGGAGAAGATGGAGGATGCAAATGAATTCATAAAGGATAGAACTGGGCTTGATGTTGAGGAGAAGATCGAAGATGTTTCAGAGTTCATCAAGGAGAAAACAGATGATGCCAAAAATTATTTCCTCGACAAGAATGGGATTTCCCATGAATATTACAAGGAGAAAACATCCAATGAAGCAAAAAACAATGTAAACGAAAAAAAAGAAAAAACTCCCAAAAAAGGATTTTTCAGCTTTTTAAAGAAAAAAAAGGATAATATTCCTAAAGAAGATGTTCCAATGATCCTTTAAGGGGTTTAAAAAATTTAATTGTTTTTCGATTAAAAATTTTATTTATTCTTTTCATAAAGAAATCTTCTTTTCTTTTCAATTGTTTTGAATTAATTTAAGATCTTCAAATTCAAGTTTTTGAGGTAAATTCACATTCACTTTATCACCTATTCCAAGTTGCCCATTTTCTCCCTTTCCACAAACAAAAATTTCTTTGTTTTCTATCCAAAAAATTAAATTATAATATTAAAAAAATTTAAAAATAGATATTTTTTACTTTTGACAAAAATGGAGTGATTGAATCCAGTTGTAATGAAAGAAACATCTCCAATAACTTTAGTAAATTTCTTTACCTTAAAAGTTTTAATTCCAATTCCAAGTTGTCCTTTATCATTTCCACCACTTCCATATACATCTCCTTCCTCTATTAAAACAGATTATTTAAATATTATAACAGATTATTTTGATTTACGAGTAAGAATAAAGGTGTGGCAACCACCGCAATGAATAGTGGAAATGTTTTGAACAGAATCAAAAGTTTTTATTTCTTGAGAATTTCCTTCTCCTCTTTGACCAAAAGTATTATTTCCAAAACTTTTCAAGATAGTTGTCCCATTTTCATCTTCTTTAAAATAATTAAATAAATTTTTAATTTCTTTGTTGAAATATCTTTAAATCTTTGGTTTACTTGTCAAGATAAATGAGGAATACATGTAACCTGCAACAACAGAAATGATGTTTGGGTCAGTCAATAAAAGACGAGGAACTTCTACTTTTTCAACACTGTCATCGAACCCACACTGTCCATTTTCGTTGTTTCCCATTACCCAGACTTCCTTGTTTTCTTTGACAAATAATTAAATTTTCAATTAAAAAAAGAAGAAAAAATACTCTTTAAAAATAGACAATGATCATCTCCACAAGAAAAAGAAGTTACATCATCAATAACAATCTCAGTAAAACCATTACTATCAATTTCTAATCCAGTCCAATGCCCAGCCCAAAAAATTTTGCCGTCATCTTTTTCAAAAAAAAAATTAATAAAAAAACTGTAAAATTTAGAAGAAATAGGAATTACCTTTTTGTATTATTGTCTTCTTTTTAGATGTTGCAAGTTGTGTTACGTTGGAGCATATTTTAGTAAACTGTGACAAATCTGTTTTGTTATCTGTTATTCCCAACTGTCCTTTCTTGTTTCTTCCTGTTTTAAAAAAAAAATTGAAAAGATATAAAAGAAAAATGAAAAAAAAATAGTTGTTTTTACCACATGCATACAAATCTCCATTATCTATTCAGAGAAAAATCATTGAAAGAATAAATAAAATAAAATTTGAAATTTACTCTCAATATAAAATGAATGATTAAGTCCCAACACAATAGATTTTATGTTTGGATTGTTCATTATTTTGGTTGGTGTGTTAACTTCGTTTGTGTTTCCTGTTCCACATTGTCCCTCAGTGTTCATTCCAAATGAATAAACATCCCCATTTTCTGAAATTTTTAAAAAAAAAATAATTAAAAGTATTCATTTTTATTTCGTGATTTTTTTATACCTTTAACGAATATGTTGTGAAATGAAGGGCAAGAAGTTGAATTTTGTTTCATTTATATTTTTATCTGTTTCAATAAAAAAAACGGTTATATTTTTAAAGATTAATTGTTATTGATTGTATTCAAGAAATTTATTTAAAATTATGGATTTGAATGAAAGTTGAGAGTAAGAAATTAAGGAAGTATATTTACCTTTTAATTTTTTTTTTTTTTTTTATAAATTTTTTTATATTTAATTTTATATTTTTCAATTTTGGTGTGAAGATGTGATTTATGATAAATAAAAATAAAGATTAGAAAAAAATTTTAGTTGAATTATAATTTCTCCTTTTTTTAAATTTAACATGAAGGAATTGAAAAAAAAAGATAGATAAAGCTCCTCGGGAAAAGGCTTGATTATCTTTTGAATCCTTTTTTAAAGTGTTAATAAATATTTCATTTTAATTTTTGAAAGAATGAAGGATAGAGTTCAAGTTTTGTTTGATGGGATCACAATTATCTTTTAAAGATGCAGACAAAAGTTTGGAAACGACGCTTTGAACAACACCAGATTGACCCTTAAAGTAAGATTGAGTTCCGAAAGGGATCAAAAAAGAAGACAAAGAAGAAGGGAACAACTTGTTGAGATCGTTTTGTTGTTTTTGGTAGTAGAAAGATAACAAATTGATAGGGAAAACGACTTTTTCCGAAGATAAACTTCCGAAATAAAAAGACAGAAACGAGATGAGGTGAAGTGCAACTTGTGAGTTGGTGCACAAAGTTAGGGAATCGAGTGTGTCGACAAGAAAAGCTTTGTAAACGTTGGAAGGCAAAGTTTTGAGAGCAGATACAAAGACACTGCAAAGACAAATGGAAGAGACTTGCAAGAAATAGTTGTCGCTAGGGAGTGACAAACACCAACTTCTGCATCTTCCGAGAAAAGAAATCTCCAAAACATTGTTTTCGACGAGTTTGGTAGCGATGTAAACAACTTTGCACTTTTCTTTGTCGAGAGTGGTCGGATTGTTCAAAGTTCCCACCAAAAAAGGTCTCAGATCTCCTTGAAACTCCGAGAAACAATCTGACAAAAGATCCAAGATTTGTTGACCTTCTTTCACTTCTTGGAAGTTTGTGTTTTCTTCAAAGACGAAAGGAGAAGGCACTAGGTTGAAAATTTGTAGCACTATGCTTCTCATGTTCGAAATGAGAGTGGAACTTATCTTCCCGTTGTTGGCTTCGAACAAACACTTTTTGAAAGAAACTAAGAACCTTTTCTTTGAAGAAAAAGAAGAGCTTTGTTTGAAGAAACTCTCCAAAATTTCGGAAATCAACTCGGTGGATCTGCTTGTGTTGAAAACAGAAAGAAGAATAGGAAGGGAATCGAAAATAACGTTATGTACATCTGAGGAGGAAGAAAAGGTGAAAGAAGAGTATTGAGAAAGAAGATCTATGATGGGAGAGGTGTCTGTGTTGTGTTTAGTGGCGAACAAAATGCATTGAGAGACGACATTTGGAAAATCTTTGCTTTTTTGGAGGAGTTTGCGAAGAAAGATGCTCCATTTAATTTGAGGAAGTTTTTTAGGAGAAATTTCAGTGAAAAGAGAAAGAGATTCTGAAACAGAGAAGCTATTCTTTTCTAATTGTCCTAAAGAAACATCCTCCAAATTTTCAAAGACTAATCTCATCACACTGTTTTTGGGCAAATGATCCAAATTCGAAGTGAGACGGGATTCTGATTCGGAAAGAGAAGGAAGCTCTCTTGATAAAGATCCTAACACAACAGAAGAGATACCACATATTTTATTGTTGATCTCTTCGTTTTTGTAGCTACTTTTCAAAAGTTCCGTTATTTGCTCGACAAAGTTGACTTGGTTGGAATCTCTGAGTATTGCAGAGTTTAAATTTCTGTGCAAATACAAAAAGAAAGACTTTTCGGAGCTCAGAGTCTCTTGGGCTATTGGTATAATGAGATTACATCCTATGAGATTGGATATACCGAGAAGATGATCCACTTTAACTTCCAAAGAAGTTGTTTTCTCGTTGACTCTCCCAAAAATCAAATTCTTCACAGAAGTGATTGCATTTTCTTCCAATTTGATTCCCTCTGCTAACATGTGATTGATCAATGTTCCCAAAGATATGAGAGAAAAGGTTTCAACACCCTCTTGTGGTTTACATTGTGCAATCTTGTTTAATTTTCCGAATATTTCGTATGCTTTGTTTTGATCTATCAATCCACTTTTCAAGTTGTAAATTGTGAAAACTGTCAAAGACAACAAATGACTCTCATCTTTCTCGTTTTCTAGAAGAGAGAGTTTTTCAAACATTGTTTCAAGCTTTGGTTTGTCTTTTACTCTGAAAAATGATGCAGCACAATAAGACAAAGCCAAATGGGAAGAGATCTTCAAAATACTTCTTTGACTTTCAAAACATTGAGAAGTGATAAGAGAACAAAGCTTTTCAATCAACTTTTTCTTGGAGTTTTCTTCAGTTTGTTCATTGGACAAAGAGTTATAAGAATAGAACTGGATTCCAGAAACAATGATTCCAAGACCCAACATAGAAGAAAAAGATCTCCAGTTCTTGTTTTCTTCGTCTTCAGAGGAACATTCCAAATACTCCTTTTCGAGAATATCCGAAACCCTTTCAAGTCTGTCGATATCACTTGTGTGCAAATTTTGTAAAGAAACAGCGAGGGCTAGTGTGATGGAACTTCTTCTCCAAGATTGCTCTTCAACAGAGTTTTCATAACTTTCGATCAAGTAGTCAATGATGGAGGATATCAACAAATGCTCGTTTTTGGGAATGTACAATGAAAGTGCACAAAAAGCAAAGATGCTGTTTTGGTAAGAAGATGGTGAAGATTGTTTTTCCAAAATTTCTGTCCTGAATCTTTTTACGATGATCTCATACAACTGCTTCTCATTAGATGGCACTTGCTCCTTTTCCGACAATTCCTCGACTAGATCCAACATTAATGCCTTCAAATAATGCTCCATGTAATAGATCCATCCATGTATCGAAATGACTTTTAACTGCCAAGTGTTGTTATCTATATCATTGATCATTTCTTTCAACTTTCTTTGGTAGGCTTTAGCTTTCAAAGTGATCAAGTTTCTTTTTTGTTTGGCATTGGTAGCAACTCTTTTTGTTTGAAATTGGAACGACCAAAGAGCAGAAATAGACAAATAGTTTCTCATTGCAGGTCTAAATGCATTTTCATACTCGGAAGTGATATATTCTTTGACAGAATTGATTACACCTTGGCAAGGTTCAGAAGAAACACCAACTTTCTCTGTCTTTATTTTACTTTTAAGTAACTCTTCTTCCAACAAAATTTTCAACAAAACTTTTGCTTCCGTGATTACGAGTGGACTTGAGTCGCTGAGAAACAAAACAAGATCTTCAGTTTTAATGTTTTCAATCAACACTTTATCTCTTTTAGCAATAGCGGAAATGGATTGTAGGGAAGAGGATCTAACTCTTTCGTCTTTGTGAGTGGTCCCTTTCCACAAAGTCTCTAATACTTGTATAGTGAAAGGATTTTCAGGATCTATCTCGGTTTCAGCATACAAACTAATTATTTTGTAGAATGAAGATATGACAGAAGGTCTAGTATCATTCGCAAGTTTGGAGTTAATTACATTGAAAAGTTTCCTAAAGTCCAAAAGTTGAGTCTCAATCATAATATGCAAAGATTCAAGTGCCAAGCAAACAGGAATGCAATGTTTCTCTTCAGCGATGATCTTGTTGAGTGTTTTGATCACATCTATTCCTCTGTCTGGAAGTTTTTTACAGATATCTCTGATTGTCAAAGCTATGGATATTCTAATCTCCTCTGATAAATTTGAATCATAATGAAGCAAGAACTTTTGAAGCTTGGAAAAAGTTTTCTCTTGAACAACCCAGAGTTGATAAAGCAATCTTATTCCAATTGATCTCAACTTTAAGTTTTCTGCAAAAATAGAAAGGACATTCATGACAGGACCAACAGACCACTTTGTTTTTGCCAAACATGGAAGAAAATACATCAACTCTAACTGAACTTTCTCTTCAGTTTCTCTCTTTAATTGGAAAAGAATTAGAGGGAGAAGTTCAATACAGTTTATTTCATCGAACGCAGCTACCCTTTTGAGAACATTTATCGTTTTTAATCTTACTTCTTCGTTCTTGTGAACTAGAAACCCACAAAGTAGAAACTTGGTTAACCTTCCTACATTGAATATCTCAAATTTTTCTTCGGTCAATTGTTTTTCTTTGATAGACTTTTCTATTGAGTCCAAGTTATCACCCACTTCATCCAACCAACAACTTATCTTCTCAAAACTGTTCTCCATAGTCAAAGATTGGATAAACTCCTCTGAAAATTGAAGAAATAGAAGAGGAGAGCTAACTTTTTCAAAGATAAACTTTGAATTGCTCGTTATTATTCTTTCTAACCCTTGAAAATCTTCGTTTGGGGCTTGATGAAGGATTTTGTTCACCATTTGCAAAACTGTGTTGGATATCTCTTTTAGTTCTTTGTTTGGATAAGAAATGTAATTTAAAAGAGGGTACAATAGAAATGGAACGACATTAAAATACAAATAATTGTCGAGAGATTTATCACCAGAGCCATAGAATTGTAGAAAAAGTTTGATGATCTTCAAAACCTTTATCTTTTCGACGCAATTAATCTCAGAAAAGAAGATGAAAGTGAGGGATCTCGCAATGGAAGAGATAGCCAACAATCTCTTTTCNGAGAGAGATGATCTTGAGAAAACCAACAAAGAGTTGAAAGAACAAAACAAAGGAAATGAAGAAATGAATAACTCTTTAAAGCAATATCTAATGAAGTTATCAAACGAAGAAAGTGAATTGAATGAAAAGTTTTCTCGCTCAGAAAAGGAAAAAGAGGAATTGGAAGTAAAAATGGAGGAATTACGAAAAGATAAAGTAAAAATGGATGGAGATATGGAGAATTTGGAAAAGCAACTTGAAACAACAATAGAAGAAAGCCACACCCAAACAGAACAATTCTACAAAATGGTTGAAGACCTCAAGTTCCAAGCAAACAGTCTAAAAACTGAATCCAACATATTGGAACAAGAAAAGAAACAAGCAGAAAAAGAAAACCATAAATTGTTGTTAGAAAAGGAAGAGTTGAGCTTAAAGTACAAACAATATGAAGAAAAAGTTTTAGAGATGAAAGAACATGAAGAAATTTTGAAAAAGGAGAAAGTAGAGAACGACAAAAAGTTGTTGGAGAAGGAAGAAGAATTGGTGAGAGTGTTAGAACAAATGAAACTGTTGGAAAGTGAAAAGCAAAAAGTTGATCAAAATTCATATAAATTAGGAAAATTGGTTGAAATGGAGAAAAGATTGAGTTCAAAGTTCAAAGAACAGTTGAAAATATTGTCAAGAAGTGAAAACAATTTGTTACAACGAGCTCATAAATTGGGAAATGAAAAGGAAGAAAAGGAAAAGATGATTGTTCAAGTTACAAAAGAAAGAGACGATCTCAACCAGAGGAAAGAACTTCTTGAGAAAGAGATTGAAGATCTAAAAATAAATAATTCTTCTTTAATCGAAAATTTCAAAAAGTTGAAACAAGAATACATCATCCTTGAACAAAATTACAATCATTCAAAGCACGAAATAGAAAATTTGGTGAATGAAATTCAATCCAAACAAAATGAAATTAAAGATTTGAATGAAGACATAGAGATACTCAACCATGAAATGGATAAAGAGAAGAAATACTACGATATTGAAAAAGAATCTCTTCTCGAAGAAATTGAATCTCTCAAAAATCAAAAAGATCAAAGTGATGAAAAGTTAAAAGAAAACCTTCTAAACCAACAATATCTCTCAAACCAAATCGAACTCCTCAAAGAAAAATACAATTTAGAAGTTGAGAAAGAAGGAGAAAATGTTGAATCTTTGAAAGAAGAAATTGAGAAACTCAACAAACAAATTGAATCTCTCCAATCTGAAAACAGTTCGATTGTTGAAGAAAAGAAATATATTGAAGAGAAACTTGAAGATGCTTTGAAAGAAAACAAAGAAGTTGGAGAAAGAGCAAAAAAACTTGAAATAATGAATCAAAAACTTGAAGAAGAAAAAAATAATTTTGTCAAAAAAGAAAGACAATCCAAAGAAAGACTCAAACTTTTGGAGAATCAAAAAGAAGAAATTTTGAAAGAGAAACAAATTTTTGAACAAAAGTTGGGTGAATCTCAAGATGATCAAGAAAATTCAAAGAATAAAATCCAACAACTTGAGAAAGAAAAACAAGAAATTGAAAGAGAATCACACAAATTCGAAGAGGAACTTGATGAACAAGAGAACATGGTAAAAGAGTTGATAAAAGAAAAAGATGAACTTGTCAAGAGAATCGAAGTAATGGATGAACAAATACATCAATTTGAGATGGAAAAAAAAGAAGTGAAAGAAGAAAATGTGAAGATGAAAGAAGAACTTGATGATCTCAAAAATGAATTGAATGAAAAAGAAAATAAAATAAAAGAAAGTGAGTTGAAAGAAAGTGAGTTGAAAGAAAAATCCACAAAATTGAATGAAGAAAAACAAAAGTTGGAAGAGAAAGTGAGAGAAAGTGAGGAGCAACTTGAGAAGTTAGAACTTAAAAAACAGAAAGAAAAGAAAGAAATTGAATCAAAGTTATTCCAAGTTGAGAAAGAAATTGAGGAAGAAAGAAATGAACTCAAAGAAAGAGAAAAAAAATTCAAAGTTTTGGAAGGAGAATTATTGGTTGCGAGAGAAAAAGTAAATAACTTGGAAAATGAAATGAAAGAAAAGAAAAGAGAATTTGAAGAAAAGCAAATAATGAATCAACAAATCATCGAAGATAAACAACAAAAACTTGAAGAAATGAGAAACAAAAATGAAATTACAGAAAAGAAGATGAAAGAATTTCAACAAATCAATGAAAAACTTGAAAAAGAGAAACAAGTAAATGAATCTAAAATTCAACAACTTGAAGAAGAAAAGGATTTGATTGAACAAAGGAAACAAGATGTTGAACAAAACTCTCAAATTTTGAAAAGTGAAATCGAAAAAACAAAAGGAGAATTGGAGAAAGTAGAGAATGAAATTAAACAAATTTCAAAAGAGAAACAAAAACTTGAGAAGAGTTTTGATGAGATTTCAGAATCAGAAAAGCAATCAAACGAAAAATTGAAAGAGTCTCAAAAAGAAAACAAACAACTCTCTGAAAAGATAAAGCATCTTGAGAATGAAAAACAAGATGTTGAGAATAAGATTCCTGAACTCGAAAGTGAAATCGAAAATAAACAAAAAGAGATTGAATATTTGAAAAACAAACTCTCTGA
>JAMYWO010000041.1:73409-85151 GCA_024220525.1 Cochliopodium minus | reverse complement strand
ATAGATTGAAAGACATAGGTTGCAATTCTTCTCTTTGATATTTATTATCTCTCGATCATCTGTTGTATCCATCATTTGGTATATCAGACAACTTTATTTGATAGAATAAGATTTAATTTTAGATTGATAAACAAAATAATTCAAATATCTTCTCAGTCGCTATCAAAGAAACAATTTTTTTATATTTTATTTTTTTTTTTCAAATGGAAAAATAAAATACAATTCATCTTAAATATCAAAAAAATGTTAAATTAGTCCATTAAACAAAAAACATGTATTATTCTATTCATATTTGAACATTATCATCTTTTTTTGAATATACTTCCAATCGCTATCGAATTTAAATGAATAAGAAAATTTAAAAACGAGATTTTTTTTTTCTTTTTATTTTGATAGTTTCTGCTTTAAAAATAATTAAATTTCAAAAATTGAAATACAAAATATCTTCTTCAATTCATTCTTGATCAAAAAAATATCAAATTTTTTTAAAGTTTTATTTTCTCATCTTCAATTTAAAAAAATAAGATCAAGGAATAATCTTTACTTTCAAGATTTTGATCTCAGGAATAAAGGATTGTGAAAAATTGAAAAGAGTAACAAAATGCCTTTCAGATTACTGGAAATCTTCAATCTTTTATTCTATCTACAAAAAAATAGATTGGTAATGTTGAAAAAATTGTCATAGTGTTAGTTTTGGATTGATTCTCAAATAATGTGATTTTTGGAGAATGAATTTTTAATTTGGATAAAAATTTTGGATATATGATTTAAACAAAGTAATTCAAGTCTTTTTAAATTTTGAAGAGAGAAATCAAGATTTCCATAAACAATTTGATCTTCTTCTTCTCCTATCAACAACTACATTCCCAAGGATCAATGATCATGGAATGTCCAAGGTGTTAAATCTAAAATAAAAAGTTTGTAAGAAAAAAAAAAGATTTTGAGTTAAATTTTACCCATTTGGACATTTCCCGTTCATATTGCTCTAAAAACTTTAAAAAAATATTTTTAAAGTTATTTTTTAAAGGAACAATATTACAAAAACTTGATTCTCGATTGCTCTAGCACCCAACAAGTCTTCCAATGAACTTTTCCAGTGCCCATTGAAACAGAAGGCATACAAATGATTTGGGCAAACGTGTCAAATTTCTAAAAGTTCAGGAAAACGAAGATCGTAGCAAATTGCAAAGCCCACTTTACCAAACTCTGTGTCTGCCACTACAACATTTTCTCCTCTTTCTATGAGAGATGATTCGTGGTAGCTTACTACGTTGGGAACTTCTACATCGAAAAGATGGATTTTTCTGTACTTTGCTTTTAGATCTCCTTTCCTGTCGAAAAGTAGAGTTGTATTGTATGCTTTCTTTTCATTTTTTTCTGATTTTTCCAAAAATGAACCTGGACATAACTTTGGGGTATGAAATATTTTTTTAATCCAAATTATGTTTGTACCATCAAATTATAATGTTTATTATTTTGGAATAAAGAATATCTATTCATGATGTATGGTAATTTTGTTGATATAATTTTTAATCAAGTATAATCAATTTGAAAGAATTTACCCATATTTTCAATTCCTTCGATAAATTTGACCATTTTTTGTAAAAATCTCCAGATAGCTCTTCAATATTTTTTATTTGTTGCTCCCTCTTCAGCATATAAGAATAAAACTCAGGCAATATCACAAAATCTGCTCCATTTTTTGCAGCTCTTATATTCAAAATTTTTTATGAATTTAAAATTATTGAAAAAAAGTTTATTTTTTGTTCTTCATTTTTACTCTCTTACATATTTTTCTGCTCTTTCATGATTTTTGGTGACATTTTCAAGGCAATTCATTTGCACGAGAGCTTTTGATCGTTAAGGGATTATATTTGCTATTAAAATTTTTGTATTTGTTATTAAACCTATTTTGGGAGATTTCTTGATTTCAATCATGTATTTTCTATTGAAATTTTTGAGCAATGTTTCTTGTTTTATCTTAAAGTTTTTCATCAAAATTTTTTTTTTTATAAAAATCTTTTTATCGTAATTGGTTCTTCCAAAATAAATAAATTTGTTTAAAGGAACTTTGAAGACAAACAATCTCAAACATTTCTGAATAAATTTTTTGTATTGCCAAGGCACAAATTGATAAAATTTCTTTGAATTGTATTCATTTTTTTTTATCTTTCAAAAATAACAAATAAAAAAAAAAAACCATTTTCCTCAATATATTTGTAGAATAGATAAAAATTTGCATAAATGGATGAAAATAAAGAGGATAATGAGAAAATGATTGTAATTATTTAACATATATTTTACTATTTCATTGACCATCAATAACAAATTTATAAATTAGAAAAAGATTCCTAATAAAGTTGTGATATTGAAATCATTGTATTTTACAAAAAAGATGCCAAAAGTTGTGGTCCCACAAAAACTTAGCGTAAATATAATTTTAATTTTCAAAAATTATTTCTTCAATGGAGATATATTTTATAACCAAACACAAATATCTTGAAATTAGATTACACCAAAGAATACATCAATAAAATATATAAAGACAATTGGAGAAATTGATGATAAATCAGATGATAATATAGTATCAAAACAATCAATTGGAAAGTTATCCAATGATAATGTGGAAAATAAAAATATATCAACAATCAGGATGAATAGAGAGAAAGAATTGAAACCAATCAAATTTCAAATGAATAATAATAAGATTAACACAAATCTAATCGATAACAAACAAGATATCAGGGGATCAACCCTTGAAAGATCTCTATCTCAATCCAAAATATTGATTCCTAAAAAGATGGTTATTTCCTCTTCTAATATGGGTTCTTCGAATGATCATATTGATATAGAAAAGAGAATGAAAGAATCTGGAGACATAATTTCGAAAGAATCTATCATAAATCAAAATCTATCAACAATTAAAATGATCAATCAAAATGAACCATCCCGAAATGATATTAGATTGGAAGAGAAAACTTTATCTTCTTCTCCTTTTAAACAAAACAGAGAAAAACATTTGATGCCAAGAAAGCTGTTGCTCTCCTCTGGAAATACTATATTAGCGAAAGACATAAATACACCTTCATCCTTGAGATCTTCCCAGACCAGAGTTATGTTAACCCCCAAAAAATTACCAACTGAAATCATCGAGATAAAGATTATTGATAATAAACAAAATCAAGCTATTCAACAAAATCAAGAAAGTATTCAATCAGTTGATAATCAACATATCAATCTTGATCAAAGTATTCACAATCAAGGAAATTCACAATCTGTTGATATCAACCAAAATCAACTAATCAACCTTAATCAAAATCAAAATATTCAATCTGTTGATAATATTAATCAAGAGATTCATCAAAATCAGAGAAGTGGAGAAATCTCTATCCAAAACCAACAAATTGGAGTTCTTCAAAGTGGAATGAGATCAAATGAACCAATCAATCAGAATCAAGGAAGCATACAATCAGTTAATGTCCAAAATCAATTGAATCAGAATGTTCAATCTGATGAAAATCAACAAATTCATTCATCTAATTCATTAACTTCTTCAACTTCTAAAGTTAATCATTTGGAGATTAGAGGAACATCTGGGAGTGGAGATGACAACCAAAGTGGGAACATGAAGAAGGTTAGGGAGTCCAGAGAGAAACTCTTAGTACCCAAGAAAGTTGTAAGGGTACATTCACCCAAGAAACTTGCTCCTGAATCTATTACCAAACAAGGCACTTCCACTAATTTTGTAACAATAGTCAGTCCTATCAACGAGAGCATCTACAAATCTTTAGAAGCAATAAAATCAAAAAGAGAGAAACAGTTAGTGCCAAAAAAGATGATGAAAACAGTTCCAAGGAAAGTTGTACCTTTACAACTCGAACAAATCAGTTCTTTGAAGAATAAAATAGAAGAAACGAAAGTCAAAATTGAGGAAACTTTTGATCTCCAGTTGGTTTCCGAAACTTTTCCTAACAGTGCAAAGAACAAGCTTATCGAAGCAGCAAAACTAGTTAGGAGCAATGATCTTGGATCTCTTTACATCATTTTTGATGATATCTTGATGTTGTTTTGTCCCACCACTAAAAAAAGAGATGAGTTGCAAGAGATGATTAAATCTTTGGAAAATAATCAAAATTTATTGAATAAATCAAGAGATCAATTGAATGAACAACTCAACAATATTTCTCTCGAACTCCAAAAAGAGATTCAAAAAAATTCAGAGCTTCAAGTGGATAAAGAAAAGAACCAAACTTTTATTCTCGAGCTTTTACAAAAGATTGAAGAAATAGAGAATTCCAAACTCATATTGGGAGAGTCCACTGACTTGGCAAACCAACAGTTAGAGTACTTCAAGGAGAGCCTCCTTCAAATTGAATTGGAGAACAAAAAATTGTTTGAAGAAATTGAGGATGCAAGAAACAAGAACATTTCAGATGCGAATTCTTTCAGAGATCTTATCAAAGAATACGAAAACCAGAACCAAATTCTTGTAGAAAATCTTGACAGTTCAACAAAACAGCAACAATCTCTTTCATCAGTTATTGAAGAGATTACACGCGAAAAGGATAATCTTTCAAAGAAGTATGACGAATCAATTGAAGAAGAAAACTCTTTGAAGGTGAAAATTGAGGAAATTAAAGGAGAGTTGGAGAAGATCCAAATCGAGAAAAGAAATCTTGAAGATGAATTTGAACAATTTTCAACTGAGAATAAAGATCTTAAAGAAAGGAACAAAGACTTGGATGAATCAATCGAAAAAAGGGAAAAAGAATTTTTGTTGGAGAAAGAAAAGTTGGAAAAACTTGCTGAGGAATACAATGTCACCAACCAAAAAATTAAACAAGAACTTAAAGAGCTTTATCTTTCTAAAAGTGATCTCCAACAAAAATTTTTGTATCTTGTTGATGAAAAAAAGCATTTAGAGGGAAGTATTGAAGTTATAAGAGAGGAGAAATTAATTTTGCAAAGAGATTATGAAGAATTAAAAGAAGATCTTGAAGAAAAACATAAACAATTCCAATCCAACAGAGATCATCTTGAAGAAGAGATTGATGATTTAAAGAAAGTCAATGAGGATAATGTAGAAAAGTATTTTTTACTCGAAAACAAAGTAGTATCTCAAGAAAAAGAAAAAGAAATGATAGAGAAGGAAAAGAAAAAAATTGAAAAAAGTTTTGAAGAGTTGCAAGAAGAGATATCTGTTCTTGAGAAACAATTTGAGGAGAGTGAAGGAATTGCTATAAGAGAGTTGAAAGATCTGAACAACAAAAATAGAACATTAAAGAATGAAGTTGATGTTATTTCAAAGAAAATTGGAGAGTTGGAAAAAGAGAAAGAAGAAATTTTGAAAGAGAAACAAGTTTTTGAAGAAAAGTTGAATGAATCTCAAGATGATCAAGAAAATTCAAAGAATAAAATCCAACAACTTGAGAAAGAAAAACAAGAAATTGAAAATGAGATCCATAAACTCGAAGGAGAACTTGATGAACAAGAGAACATGGTCAAAGAGTTGATAAAAGAAAAAGATGAACTTCTCAAGAGAATCGAAGTAATGGATGAGCAAATACATCAATCTGAGGTGGAAAACAAAGAAGTGAAAGAAGATAATGTGAAGATGAAAGACGAAATCGATGATCTGAGAAACGAACTCAATGAAAATATTTCTACAAGGAAAGAATTTGAGGAGATGATCGAAGAGTTGAAGATTCATGAAGAAGATCTAAAAAACCAAAACGATGAGATTTTAGAAAAGCTAGAAATCAAAGAAAATAATGTTTTTTTGTTGGAAAAGAAGGTGAAGGAGTTTGAAATAAAAGAACAAAAAATATCTAGTGAATTAGAATCTACAACATCAAACTACAAAAAGTCAAAAGAGGAGATTGAGAGACTATCAAAGGAGAATGAAAAGTACTCAAATGAAATCCAAAAATTAAAAAATGAGTTGGAGATCAAAGGGGAAGAGGTGAAGATAGTGGAAGAGACTATTATTGTTGAAAGAGAAGAAAACGAAAAGTTGTCAGAGAAACTAAACAGCATGATCGAAGAAGAAAGCGTACTCAGAGATAAGATAGAAGAGTTGGAGAAAGAACACATTATGCTAAGCAAAGAGAACAACCTAGAAAGGACAGAAAGTTTGGACAAGTTGAATACTCTCTTGGAAGAAAAAGTGAAAGTAGAAAAAGAATTGAAAGAAAGAATTACTTATGTCCTAGAACTTGAAGAGAAACTAAATTCTTTTTCCAAAGAGATGAGTGAATCTGTAGAAGAAAAGAACAATCTACAAAATGAGATCAATGTTCTACAAAGAGAAAAAGAAGGTTTGGAAAGGATTTTGGAAAATTTTCAAAACGATATCGAAGTACTCGAAAGTGAAAAGGAATCCCTCCAAGTAGAGAAAGAAAATTTGGAAAAGGGGTTGAAACAAACTGAGGATGAGAAGATGGAACTTGAACAAAGACTTGAAGAAGTAGAAAACCTCAAAAACTTGATAGAAAACGAAAAGTTGGATATTGAAGAACAAAGAATCAACCTTGAACAAGAGAACGATACACTCAAAGAGCAACTCAAGGACCTGACCTTAACATCTAATGTTTTAGAAAAAGAAGTGAAGAAACTTCGTGAAGATAACAAGGTGTTAACTGGTAAGTATGAAGAAGAAAACCTAAATTTGAACAGCGAAATTAAAAATCTTCTTGAAGAGATGAATTTGCAAGTTGACACCGAAAAGAAGGAGGTCCTTGAGAGGCTTTTGCAAACAGAATCTGAAAAAGAACGTTTCGAGAAAACAATAGATGAGAAGATCAATGAAATAGAAGAATTACAAATCAAGATTGAGAGAACTGAACAAGAGAAGATTGAATTGGAGCAACAAAAGGAGGAAGTTGAACAAGAAAAGATCAAATTTGAGGAACAAATTGTTGAGATGAACGAAATCAAAGAAGAATTTGGAAGAAAGATCGAGAGACTAGAAGAGGAAGCTAAAGACTCTGAGAAAAAAATTGAGAGCTATGTGGACGCTATTCATGTGCTCGAGGATGACAAAAAAGAAAATGAGGAGAAGCTTCAATTTCTGAATGAGGAGAAGGAGATTCTTCAAGAAAAAGTTTCGGAGTATGAAAAGGAATTGGAACTGGTGAAAAACGAGAACCTCCTTTCTATTGAAGAACTTGGTACAAAGATCAATGAGTTGAATGAGTTAATTTCTGAATCAGAAAAAGAAAAATCTTCTTTATTGGAAAGAATTGATCAATTGGAAAAGAACAATGAGGAGATATCCGAAAATAAGATGAGATTGGAAGATGAAAAGAAGGATTTCAAAGAAAAGTTTTTAAAAATATGTGAAGACAACAAAACGTTAAAGGAACAGTTTGAGATACTTCAATTTAATCTTGATACTGTCAATGAAAACATTTCAACACTCGAAAACTTCAAGATGGAGAGCAAAGAGATCATCAAGGATTTGGAATCTCAAAAACTTGATCTTATTTTGGAGTTGAAAGAAAGTCAAGAGAAATTAGAAGAGTATGAGAAAGTGATTGATCAACTTGAAAGTGAAAAACAAATCATGTTGCAAGATTTGGATTCATTGAGGGAAAAGTTTGAATCAATCAAAGAAGAAAAAAGTGATTTGGAGATTAAACTTCAACACAAAGCAGATCAGAACGAGAATCTCTTTAAAGAAAACGAAAAGGTGAGCAGAGAACTCTTCCAAAGCATCAAAGAGAAAGAAGAATCCATTAAAAGAGAAATCGATTTGAAGAGGGAATATTCTGTCAAAGATGAACAATCACAAAACATGATTCAATCAATGGAGGATAACTTGAAGGTACTAAACAAAGAAAAATTGGAAATATCTGATTTGAAAGATTCAATTGAAGAAAAATTGAAGAGCACCGAACAGAACTTATCTTCTTTCGAGAATAAGCTTGTGGAAGTATCCAAAATCAATCAAGAGTTGGGAGATCAAGTTTCAAAGAGCGAAATCGAGAAAGATCAGTTGAAAGAAGAGAACAAAAAGTATTCTGATGAAATAGAACTCAATCTCTCAAAAATCCAACATCTTATTTCTCAACTATCTAGCATCGAAAAAGAGAAGAACAGCGCTCAAGATCAAATAGAAGAGACTAACCAACAGAAAATATTGTACCAACAGAAGATAAGTGATCTTGAAGAAGAAATAGAGAGATTGAGAACTTTGGAGGAAAAGATTTCAAGGGTTGAAAAGGAGATGAACCAAAACGAAAATAAATATCAAAATTTGATCTCCTCCCACGAAAAAGATCTTGAATTAAAAGAAGACAAACTCAAACACATCCTAAATGAGAATGAAAATTTATCAAAAATGATACCAGAGCTCCAAAGGCAAATTGAAATGAAGCAGAAGGAAATAGAAGAACTGAAGGAGAAACTATCCAAAAGTTTGATCAATCAAGATACCCTAAAGATCAATGATCAGATTGAAGATGAAGAGATACTCCAAGAACCAACCATCTTTAGGTCCGCCCAAAGAGAAATTTCAAATCAATCAGAAGAACAAGATGAAAGATTCGAGCAATTAGAAGAGATTGAAAGACAAAAACAATTGATTGAAAGACTCGAAAACGAAAGACAAGAAATATTACAACAAAAAGAACAACTTGAAACCGAGAAACTTGAAATCGAACAAGAAAAGAATGAAATTGAACAAGAGAAAGAGAATTTGAGAAATGAAATAGAAAGACAAAAACAAGAGATGAGATTTGAATTGGAGAATGAAAGAGAAAAGTTGAAAGAAAAACAAACAAGTGAGAGGAGACAGATTGAAAGGGAAATAGAAATTAAAGAGGAAGAAATCAGGGAAAATGAACTCAATCTAGAAAAACAAAAACAAGAAATCGAGAGACTTTCGAATGAGAAAGAAGAGATACTCACACAATTTGAAGAAACAAAAAAACAAGTTGAAAAGCTTGAGAATGAGTTGAGTGAATCTCTCGAAAAGCAAGTGGAAAATGACAATCAGATGAGGGTAATTATTGAAAGAGTCGATGAAATAGAAAAAGAAAGAGAAGTTTTTGAGAAGGATTTTGATGATCTGAAAGAGGAGAACGAAAACCAAAAAGAAAAATTGAATCAATTGAAAGAATATTTGATATCACTTTCTCAATCTGAAAATCAACTCAAAGAAACTGTTTCAGAAAAAGAAAAAGAGAAGAAATCAATTGAAGGAGAATTTGAGAAGATGAAAGAAAGAAATAAAGAAACTGAAGAAAAGATTGAAAGATTGGAGAAAGAAAAGATTCAAACAGAGTTGGAAATGAAGAGATTGAGAGAAGAGAAAAAGAGAATGGAAGAAGAAGGAAAACAAAATGGAGAAGAGGTTGAGAAGTTGAAAAAAGAAATTGAAGAGAAAAAATTTTTATTGGAAGAAAGAGATGATGAATTGATCAAACTAAAGGAAAGCATCCGGGTAGAGAGACAACAGAGCAGATTTGAGAGTGCTCAGTTGGAAAAGGAAAAACTTGGCATACAACAATTATTACAACAAAAGCAGCAGGAGATGGAAGAAATGAAAGAAAAAAGCAAAGACTTTGAGATGAGCCAACAAGTTTTGATAGAAAAGGTGAATCTCATCAATCAGCAAAAACAAGTTTTAGAAAAGTTAGTTGATGAATTGAACTTGAAATTGGAAAAGCAGTTGGATTCAGAGAAACTTTTGAAACAAAGAATTGAGCTGTATAAAGAGAGAGAAAATGTTATCGTGCAAAAACAAAATACTCTTGAGCAAGAAAAGAGTGAGGTGGCTGAAAAATTAGGGCTATCCACAAAGGAAAACGAAACCTTGAAGAATCATGTTTTAGAATTGGAAGAACAGAAACAAAACTACGAAAAGATGATAGAAGAGAAGCAAGAAAGTGAGAGGATGTTGAGACAAAAGAATGAAGAAATCTTGAATAGTTTGGATCAGTTGAACATCGAGAAGCAGAACAGTGATTCTCAGAATAAAAAGGCATTGAATGAGATGAGAGAAAGGGAAATCATTCTAGGAAAGGAAAAGATTGATAATGAAAACAAAATTCAACAATACTTGAAAGAAACGCAATATTTGGAGAATGAAATGAAGGAGAAGAATGAGAAGATAAGAGAATACGAAATCAAGATTTCTACATGGTCTGTCCAAAGAGGTGAATTGGAAGAAAAGATGATTGAATTGGAGAGAGAGAAGGAAGATATTAAGAAGGAATTGGATGATTATAGACACCAAAACGAAGAGCTTGGAAAGCAATTGAATGTTCTACAATCCAAGCAGAAAGATCATGAAGAAATTCAAAATCTGTTGGTGGAGATGAGGAATAAGAATTTGGAGAAGGATAATTTGATTTTTCAGAAAGATGATCTCATCAATCATTTGAATGTTGAGAAGGAGGAAATTGAATCGATTTGCAATAAGATAAAGTATGATATCCAAGCGGCCAACCAAAGATTAGAGGATATTGAAAAACAAAGGGAATCTCTATCATTAGAATTGGAGGAAAAGGATAAACAATTGGATGAACAATCAAATGAAATGAATATCCTTGCTGATAAATACAATAATGATCTGATTGGAATAAACAGCGAAAAAGAAAAACTCCAAAATCAATTGGAACAATCTAATCTTGATAAAGAGAAAGTTTTGGTGAATGTGAAACTGCAGGAACAAAAGATAGATTCACTTATCATCAATGAGAATCAGCTCAAGAAGGATCTCTTGTTGTCTGTAGAAGAAAATCAAGAAAGCAAGAAAGAAATCGAGAGATTATCCAAAGAGAAAGGGGATATTGAGAATTCAATCAACGATTACAAGGAACAGAACATCAAGAATGAAAGAGAAATGCAAAATCTCGAGAAAGAGATCAAAAGATTAACAGAGTTGAAAGAAAAGAAGGAGATTGAAGCTGATGAGTTGCAACATAAACTTTCTTTGTCTGTAGATAAGGAGGGATCATACAATGAAAAGGAGGAGTTGAAAAGAACAATAGCTAATCTCCAAGAGGAGAAAGATCTTATAGCAATCAACTTGGGAAAGATGGAGAATGAGATGAAAGATCAAGAAATGAGAAATGATAAATTGAAATTAGATTTGGAAGGGAAGGAAAGAAAGATTGAATCTATGTCCAATGAAATCGATCAAATGAAAAATAATCTTTTGGATAATGAAAAATCTATACATAATTTGAACTACAAAATAAGTGAAATAGAGAAAGAAAAACAAGATCTCGCGAAAAAGCTCTCTGATGCAAATGAAAAGAATCTTAATCAAGATAATCTTTTGATTCAATTGAACCAACAAATATCTTATCTTGAAAAATCTAAATCTGATCTTCAAAATGATCTTGAGGTACTTAAAAAAGAGCAATTAGAGTTGGAAAGCGAAAGAAACAATTTGAAGAATGAAAAGAATATTCTTTTGGAGAATTATTCTGCTTTGGAAAACGAAAGAGAAAAGATTTTGAAAGAAAATGGAGAATTACAAAACAAATTGGAATTACTGGAAGCAGATGATAACATATTGAAGGGAAAGATTGAAGAGATGAACATGGAATTCAAAGTTAAATTATCTCATCAAAATAATTTGATTTCTGAGCTAAGAGAAAAGGTTTTATCCATTTCTTTGAATGAACAAAAACTAAACGAGGAGTTAGAAAAAGTAGAAAAAGAAAAAGAATCTCTTCTCGAAGAAATTGAATCTCTCAAAAATCAAAAAGATCAAAGTGATGAAAAGTT
>JAMYWO010000041.1:33573-56858 GCA_024220525.1 Cochliopodium minus | reverse complement strand
CAATCAATTCACTATTCAATTTCCTTCATAGATCATTAATTTTAAATGTTCAAGATCTAATTTAAAAATATTGATATAATTCTTGAAATATCTTAATCCATCATTAATATTTAACTATTAATCGAATATATGCGAATAATTGAATCCATATCATTCATAATCAGCTCAATGATAAAGCGAAAGAAAAAACAAGAAAAATTAGAAAATTCCAAAAAAAAAATTTCCAATGATTTGAAAAGAATTGATTATCTGATATATCTGGGAAGGATCTAAAGAATATATAAATAAAGCGAAACAAAAAAAAATTTTTTTGAAAGCATATTTAATAATATAAAAAATAAAATATTTCAATTTATTTATAAACTATAATAAGAAACAAGAATCTCATTGAAATAAAAACAAAAAATAAAGATTTCTGTTTTTAATAAAGATGTTATTATGGAGAAAAATGAACATCCCCCAATTTTATTTTGGGATATTTATTAAACAAACTTTAAGATATTGTGATATATATTACATTGTTTTTGAAATCCTAATGTAAAGAACTCCAATTTTTTACAAAGAAATTCAATGTTATTCAAAATTTTAATGAAAGTTTTACAAAAAAATGAAGTAAATCTCAAACATTAATTTTTTCAAAAAAAAAAATGTCACACATAGAAAATTTGTTAGTAAAAATGATCGATGATTGGATCAATAATAATCAACATTTACAAATGATAAAATGTTAATTTGGATACCATTGATCAAATATATAGTATCTTATGTTGAGATATAAAAATTGATCCAAATTATATGGCGCAAGATCAAATTCTAACTAAAAAAAAATTAACATTTTTTTTTTTATTCCATTTTCTTAAAAAGTTAACCTACAAACCTCACAAAAAAATTTTCATTTGCTAATTTTTTCTAAAAATTTTATTTTTCAATTTTTTAATTGAAATTCTTAATTTATTTTATTTCTAAATTTATATTTTCAAATTTATTATATTTTTAAATAAAATTTGATTTTTTATTTCTAAATTTATTTTTTTTAAAAAAAAAATTGACGAAAAACAGTTTTTTCTTGATATACAAACATTTGAGAAACTTCACACAACCAAGAGAACAAAAATACATTGTGAGACTGCTTCTGATGGTGCCCATTTACTCGATAGACAGTTGGGTCTCCGTCAGGTTCAAGGAAGCAGCCATTTATCTCGACGTTCTCAGAGATTCATATGAAGCTTACGTCCTTTATTGTTTCTTCATGTTGTTGGTTGCCTACATCGAAGGTGAAGAAGAAGGTAAAAATTTAAAAATAAAAATTTAAAAATAAAAAATAAAAAATAAAAAATAAAAAATAAAAAATAAAAAGTTTATTAAATTTTTTTTTTCTATTAAAAAAATAATTTGTATATTTTAGTTTATTTTCTTCTTTTTTAAATTCGTTTATTTTTTAACTTTAATTAATTCTATTTAATTGGTCAAAAAGCTTTATTTGAAATTAATTGTACGGAAAAAAAATGATTTGTGAATAAACCATTTTTAATTTATTTTTTTATTTATTTTTTATTTTTTATTTTATTTTTGAGTAAAGGATCTATTGAAAGAATTTTGGAAACGAAGCCAATTTTGAAACATCCTATTCCATGTTGCTGTCTGCCAATCATTCAGCCAGGGTAAAAATAAATAATAATGAACAATAAAAAATAAAAATAAAAAAAAAATAAATAAAAAAAATAAATAAAAAAATAAAAATAAAAAAAATAAAAAATAAATAAAAAAAAAGAATAAAATAAATTTAAATAAAAAAAAAAATAAAAAATAAAAATCAAAAAAAACAAATAAAAAAAAAATAAAAAAATGAAATAAAAAATTTTTTAAAAAAAATATGTTAAAAAAAAAATTTTTAAAAAAAATAAAAAAATAACAAATAAAAAATAAAAATACGATAAAAAAAAAATTTCTTTAGGCCGTGGTTTTATCTGGTCATCAAACAGCTGGTACTCCAATATGTCATCGTGAAGCCTTTGTTGGCGGTGGCCAGTGTGATTATGCATCTCACTGGCGTTTTCGGAGAAGGTCAGTTCAAACCCACCAAAGGTTATTTCTATACCTCCATCATCGGAAATATTTCAGGTCAAAAAAAAAATTTTTTTAAAAATAATATAAAAATTTTAATAAAAACTTTTTTATTTTTAAATTTTAATACACCATTTAATATTTTATTTTATTTTTTAATTTATTATTTATTTTTAATTTTTTAAATTATTTTTAATTTTTTTTTATTATTTTTTAATTTTTAATACACCATTTAATATTTTTTTATTTATTTTTCATTTTATTTTAAATTTATTTTAAAATTAATTTTTAATTTATTATTTTTTAATTTAAAATTTATCTTTTGATTTATTTTATTTTTAATTTTTTTTTTTTATTCAATAATTAAATTTTTATTTTTTTATTATTTTTGAATTAATTTATTATTTTTTTTAATTTTAAAGTTAATTTATTTTTTAATTTTTATTTACTTTTATTAGTCACAATTTCTCTTTATTGCTTGATTTTGTTTTATATTGCCACCAAAGAGGAGCTCAAACCTTTTTCTCCTATCTCCAAGTTTTTGTGCATCAAGTTTGTTTTGTTCTTTTCTTTCTGGCAATCTATCTTCATAGGTAAAAAATATAAAAAATAAAAAATAATCAAAAAAAATAAAATAAATAAAATAAAAAAAATAAAATAAATAAAATGAAATTAATAAATAAAATAAAAAAAATAAATAAAAAATAAAAAAAAATTTCTTTGAAAAAACAGCTTTTTTGGCTTACACGGGAGGTAATTATTTTATTTATTCATAAATTTTTTTAATTGAATGTTTACTTTTTAATTTAAAAGCGATTACTGAGATTGGAGGATGGTAAATTTTCTTCTTTTTTTTTTTGAATTTTTTTCCATTTTATTTGTTGGTTCATTTTTTGAAATAATCAGGACTAAAGCTGAAATCACAACGGGGTAATGATCATTTTGAAAAATTGATTGATTATTTTAAATAAAAAAAAAACTTTTTTTTTTCAACGAAAAGATTCCAAGATTTTTTGATCTGTATCGAAATGTATGTTTGTAAAACTATTCCAAAAGAAAAAAAAAAAAAAAATTAATTTCCCAAATGAACTCCTCTAAAATTTTTTTATTTAGTGGCGGTAATCCACATTTTTGCATTTGCTTATCAACCTTACAGAGATCCTGGTAAGTTATTTTTTCATTATTTTTTTTTTTGTAAAATTTTTATATTTTATTTTTTTGTAATCAGAAAATATTCCATGGAAAGAATCTAGATCTCTTTCAAAGAGAATGAAACCAATCTTTCAAAATTTCAGCAAGGTTATTGATCAAAAAGATATTGCCTCTGATGTACGTGATTCTTTTAATCCAAAAACGATTAGAAAAAGTAAGAATTAAAATTTTAAAAAATAAGTTTTAATACTCAATGACTTGATTCCCACTCTTTTTTAAGCTAAAAAAAAGGACAGAAAGAAATACGATGATATTCCATCTGATAATGATTCCGGTAACTCTATAAACTATGTCTCTATGAATGATGATACCGAAGAGAGAATACATCTCTGATATATTTGTATTAGAACTAATTTAAAATATTAAATCTTTTCTCATATTTTTTCAATTTTTATTTTTTTTTTTTTTTTTAATTTTATATATTTTTTAATCAATTTTAATAATCGATTGATTTTCTTTGAAATTCTCTTTATAATATGAAAACAAAATTAAGATGTTGATCCTCTTTTTTTTTTTCAAAAAATAATTATTTGGTTTATTTTATAAAATATCTTGATGAAAAATATCACTATATTTTAAAGGGAAAAAAATCCATTGAAATATAATATTATGATTGGGGAGATTTAATTGATCAGATTAATCATCTTCTTCTTCTTCTCCGGGAGGAGCACAACATTCTTGATAGATGGAAATAATGATATATATGAATACAGCAACCAAGATGGCAGCACCAAGAACAGAGACGATGATGACAAAGACTTTGTAATCTGCTTTACATTGATTTTTGCCGATATGTTCGAAAGAGAAGGAGGCATTGGTGGTAGTATTGGTGATGGAGATGGTCTGGCAAGGGATGGTGGTGTTATCGAGGTACAAATGGATCTTGGTAGTGAAAAAATCAGCGCAATTGTTATATTCGAGAACATTATTGATGGAGATGGCCACATTATCCAAGGGTCTGTCAGCATAATGTAAATGGATATCTCCGTACAAAAAGACGCATTCTGCACTCACTTTTGCATCTTGCAATATGAGCAAAGATGAGGTAGATGGAACGACCAAGATACCATTGATTTTCACATTGGATCCACAGATGGTTATATTACGTTTTGGCTCTGCATATACGTTCCCTTCGATCTCCCATTGTCCATTTACACAAATTCCTGTATAATTGAATCTATTTGAGAAGTTTGGCAATGGAAAGTTGCATCCGTTCTCTGGTACGTAGTTTGGGAAGTCACAATATCTCACTGTCCCGTTTGTTGCTTTATCTGTTCCTGTTTCTTTTGTGCAGTTCACCAATCCCAACATCACAATCATCAATATCAATATAAATTTCTGTACATTTCTTTCCATTTTTTTATTCCTAATCATTTTTTTATTATAATTTTATAATCAAATTTTAAAATAAAATTTATTTATGTTTAATTTTTCTTATTATACTTGATTTTTGTTTCATATATCTATCCATATTGCCTATTATTTCTATAAATATATATTTTTTTTTTTATATTTCTCTTTTTTTTTATATTTGGTGTTTCAAAATTTATTTAGAGATGTCCATTATAAATGTATTATTTGAATCAGATGATTGTATAAAATGTTTTTGAACCTCTAATATAAACCTGAATTTGAAAGGATATTCGATTTTTTTTATATTATTATTTATTTTGCTGGTTATATTTTATAAAAATTAAAATTGAACCAAATTTTAACAAAAATATCAAAAATAAGACTTTACTTTGCTCGTTATACTTGATATAATTAATGAAGATCCAATTGTTGATTCATTCAAATATGGCAAAATTAAAGAATTACACAGAAAAAAAAAGAAATAATAATTATAAAAAAAAAAAAAGTGAATTTGATCATTATAACAACAAATGGTATTCAAATCTCTATCTCATTATTAATATAATCAATCAATAGTTAAATTTAATAATATATAGCCAAGAAAAGCAAAGAGAACAAGTAATAGTACAACCAAAGTCAAAAAAATTAACCTTGATAAAGATAAGAGAGTGTAAAAACAAATGATATAAACATCCATCCTTTATCAAATTTTAAATTTTTCTTTTAATAAAGGAAAATAAATGCAACAGCTCCATTATTAAAAAAGCCAAGAGATAAAGAATTGATTAGTTCGTAAGAATCACAGTTTTTAATCAAATCCTCCTTTAAAAATTTTTATTTCCGTCATTATTCTCAATATTATAAAATGGAAAAATATAAGAACATCAAAATCATCACAATTATCATAATCAAAAATTGTAGACAATATCAAATAATATTGATTCTTTTTTCAAAATTATAGTACACAAGTATCAAGTGTGATGTTTTTCAAATATAACGAATCATTGGGGCCACCATATCATATCCTCCTCGATACCAACTTTATAACCTTCTGCATCAAAAACAAGATGGATATCGTCAACTCCCTCATGGATTGCCTCCTCGCAAAATGCATCCCTTCCATCACAGAATGTGTAATCGGAGAATTGGAAAAGTTGGGAACAAAGTTTAAACTCGCATTAACATTGACCAAAGATCCTAGATTCAAAAAATTGAAATGTGATCACAAAGGAACTTATGCGGATGATTGCATTGTCAAGAGAGTCATCCAACACAAATGTTATTTGGTCGCCACTTGTGATAATGAGCTCAGATCTCGTATCAGAAAAGTTCCTGGTGTTCCAATCATCAACATTTTGAAAAATAAGTGTAACGTTGAAAGGTTATAACATATTTTTTTTTTAATTTTTAATTTAATTTTTTTTTATTAATATTTTTTCAATTAATTTTTCTTTATTAGGTTGCCTGACGTTTTGTAATCTACTGACACTTTTGATTTGTTTTTGAAGATTTGGATGTGTTTTAGGCTTTGTTTTATTTATTCTATTAAACCTTTAGAACTCGTTTTTTTACTTCTTCTTTTTTCAGATTATGTATAGAAATTTTAAAGGATTTTGTTTGAGAATTTAATTTGTAAAATGGAAATTTAAATCAAGATTGCTTTCTTTGAATTTTTAGATCAAACAACTAATATTTTGTTTTCAATTTTGTAAATGTCAAAAATTATCTGAATTTGAAAATAAATAAAAATAAAAAAAAAATTTGAGAGATAAAAAATGGAAATGGATCTTGTGGAAGACGATATAACATCTAAATTGCCTCCAGTTATATGGAGAAAGATATTTTCAAACTATATAAAGAATAAAAAGGATTTATATTCAGCAAAATTAGCGAATAAAAACCTTAATTTCTTCGCAAACGAAATAATAGTAAAAAATTACATAGAGAGGATAAAAGAGGAGAGGGAGACAGAAGATAAATATATAACAAAGAGAATAAACGATCATTGTGAGGAGAAACAGGGATTGATGCTATCAGAGAATGTATTCGACAAACTCTTCAGCATCTCTGAAAAGGCAAAGGAATTGGAGAAGCAATTAAACGGAATAGTACATAAGATCTCGCAGCAGCAAGAGATGAGGTCCACCATCATCAACAATGGGGCATTGGATGGATCCACCAAGCTCAAGATGTTATCTTTATGCAATCCTCATTCGGAATATATGAATCTCAATGCTATCCACAAAGAAATCAAGAATATGGGCAAAGAGGTCGTTGAATTATTCAATGGCAATAATAATAACAAGAGAGATGTGTACGATCATAATGATCCATTGAGGGTATATGATCCATTACGTGTCCAAAGACCTCGTCCCAATAATCCCTATGATCCCTACAGCCCATTCCCTAATCCTGGATTCAACGATCCCTTCCTTGGCGAACCCACCCCTGATCATGAGATGCCTCCTGGCTACAACGAGGATTTCGAGAGGGATCGCAATCCCTTCAACCCTTTTGGAGGAGGTGGTCGTGGTAGAGGAGGTGGTCGTGGAGGTGGTTTTAATCCTTTCAATCCTTTTGATCCTAACAAAAATTTTGGACCCAGATATCTTTAAAGTTTTTCGAATCAACCCCTTTTTAAGTAAAATTAAAAAATTTAAAAATAATACAAAAAAAAAAAAACATAAAAGTCAGACATATATGAATGTTCCACATTCCCAAAATTAAAAAATAACAGATCAAGACACTTATTCTGAAAGGTCGAAATTAAAGTTTTGTTAACTCTAAATGGTGAAAAAGAAACGAAATCAAAAATTGTATTGATCTAAAATAGCTTAAGAGTTAAAAAATAATCAAAGATGTTTCAACCGAAGATTTAAAAGATAAACTGCTCCAAAAAAGTGTATTTGCCTGATTATTGACAAAAACAAAATTTAATTTTAAATTAAATATTTCTTTTTGATATTAAATAGTAAAGAAATAAGTTGAAGATCTTCTTAGTATTCTTTTTAGTATATGGATACTTGGATTATTAACTATTTTGTTAAATTTGTAATCCCCAAAGTTTGATTTATGTTTATAAAATAAAAATAAATTAAAAAAAAAAATTGATTTTAGAAATGAGCAAAACGAATGGAAAAAAGAAAAAAACTTTGGGTATCTATGACTTATTTCAATTTAAATATTCCTCATATAATGTCAATTCATGAATTAAAGGTGCACAGTTAACTGATATATGCAAAAGAAGGACAAATCATTACATAGAACAATCTATAAATACAATTATAAATGAAGGTAAATATAAATATTTGTAAGTTTGTGTATTATTATAGAAAATATTTAACAATATTATTTAAATAATCAAATTTGAAAGTATACAATTTTATGAAACAATTTATAAAGTATTTAGAGCATCTGAAAGAGGAGAATTCCATGTATTGATAGAATTTGAAGAAAATAAAGAATGGCATCAATACATCATAAATCAACAAGCATTGACAAGATATCTTTCCAAAAATGGATTTGAGAGTTGGTATGTGACGAATAGAGAAGGATCAAAGATCTATATAACATGGGGAAATGATTTGTTAAAAAAAAGAGCAACAGAGCCAGAATATCTCACCTCACAAGATATAGAGGTAGAAGAATCAATAACAAGCCTATATACAGCTCCAAAAAGGAGGGAGAAGAAACACAAGAAAAGATTGGAAGAGTCATCAAGTGAGGATGAATCATCAAGCCAACAGGAAGAGTATGATGAAAGCCTCTATTTCGAAGATAAGGAGATAGAGATTGATGATTTCAATGATTACGATATCATAGGAGATACCAAGTACAGACCTAAACCAAAGCAACCATTCCAATCCACAGGAAGAATCCAATCGAAGAATCCTCCGCCTTACAAAAACATGCCTCCAAAGAAATTTGTGGAGAAGATCGTTAAGCAGCCTCCTAAAAAGATTGAAAAGTTTTCAGAACAGCCAAACAAACAAGTGAGAAAACTTGTGGAAGTTACCAAATCTTCTCCTACAACCAACAAGCAAGTACGCCAGTTGGTAGAAAGCAATGTAAACAACAACCAAAATGAAGAAAAGAACAAAAAGATGGCAGGTTCGCCCGAAAAATCAGAAAGGACCGAGAAGAGGGAATTAAAGAGGGTCGACAGTGTTAAAAAGGGAGGAAGTTTGAAGAGAGAAGGAAGCATGCACAAGGTACATCTTGGACCATCGGAGTATGCTGATAGTAAAATGCAGAGTTTGGTGGAGTCTTTGAGATTTGATGTGGAAGACGTCTTGGGTAAGAGAACTGATCTCTTCGAAGCGGTGAATTACAGAGAACAAGAAGCAGACAAAAGTTATTTCGTTAAAGTCATGATCGGTTTGGATGAATACGTACACTTCAAAGTGAACAAAGATGGAAACAAAGCTACTTTGGGTCCTGTTAATAACAACAAGCACAAGGACGATGTGATTGAGTACTTTGAAAAGGATCACATCCATGTAGACGATCAAAGTTCAAGCGAAGAGGAATACCAAGAAGATGAGTATGAGGAAGACATAAAAGTGGAAATTTCTCTTCCTTCACAACAAATAGATGTAGATCCTGAATCTATTCCTGACACTTTAGCTGGTAAGTTGATTCGTTTAGGGTATGAAATTCCCAATGAAGTAGCTTACTTTTTCAAATCGGCCAACTCTGAGTTCACTTCTGTCACTTGGGCTAATTACAAGGATCAAGTCATCACTGCAGCTTCTGCTCTTATTGACGTGGGTCTTTTGAAGGGAGACAGAGTTTGTATTGCTTGCAAACAGTCCAACGTTTGGGCGATTGCTTACTTTGCTTGCATGACCATTGGAGCCATACCTTTTGGTCTCCATTTGGATTATTCTGGCGAAAAACTGAAGAACAAACTCGACATGGTAGGTCCTCACATGATGATCGTTGATCAAAAGAGCTGGGAGAAGCTTGAATCTACGCGAATCAGTTCCAGTGTCGAAAATATCATTACTATACAAGATTTCGACATCAACACCTCTATTCGTAGCCACAAATGGAGCGAGCTCTTGGAATCTCAAAAGAAAGATAAATCGGTCAAGTACGAAAAGATGGTTTACGAAAATTTGATGGGAATCAAAGGAAGTAATGTCGCTTTTTACTGTTTCACATCTGGCACCCACTCCGTTCCAAAATGTCTTGAATTTACCCATGACAGCGCTCTTTCTTCTGCAAATAGGTTTGGGGCAACGCATGAGATTAACAAAGAAGACCGAGTGCTTTGCTTCCAGTCTTTGTCTCACATCAACAACCAGATCTTAAACTTGTTCTTGCCTCTCTTTAATCATTGTAAAGTTTACTTTGGTAACTCTGAAAACTTTAAGTCGAACATCGAAGAGTTGAACCAAAGTCAGGCCAGCATCATTTTGGCTACTCCTTCTTTGTGGAGAAAGTTCTATTCCGCACTTAGTTTGAAGATCCCACTGTCCCAAATCTCTAAAACAGGTCAGTCAAGAAAGATCTCCCATTTGAAGACGGTCGGAATTAATAATGCAAGACTCTGCATCTCTACTGGTTCTCATTTGAGTGATTCTGTCTTGGAGTATTTCGAGAATGTTGACAAGCAAATTCTTTCTCTTTATTCTTCAACTGAATTGTGCGGATTCATCACAAGAGATTACAAAAAGGGGACGGTGGGAAAACTTACAAAGGGAGTTGACATCAAGTTTGGAGAAGAGGGAGAGGAGCACACCAAACAAATATTCTTGAAAAGCAACTCTGTATTTGCAAGGATGATTTACGACTACAAGAACCCTTTGGCAAACCCTATCGAGAACGGATGGTTGAAAACCAATGATTTTGGACGTTTGGACAATGAGGATTTTCTCGTCTTACATTCTACTTTGGAAGAGAAGTTTACCTTGAAAGATGGAACCGCAGTATATCCATCTCCCATCGAATCTGTCATCATGGAGAACCCTTTCATTTTGAACTCTTTGGTTTTGGGAAGTGATCAAGATTTCTTGGTAGCTTTGGTGGAGCCTGACTGGGACGTCCTTCAAATGTTTGCAAAGAAACAAAATCTCTCTGTTGAGGCCTCCCTCTACTCCCCCACCTTCCACAAGGTTCTATCCACCCATCTTGGCAAAACCACCAAAGTGAAAAGATTCTTCATCATCAAAAACTCTCTCAAATGCGAAAACGATGAGCTCACCCCTTTCGGAGAAATGAGAAGACTGATCATCCAACAAAACTTCACAAAGCAAATCCAAAACCTCTTCCTCCCTCTCGAAGAAGCCCAAAAGATCTCCGAAGTTCTTTTCGTAGAAGAACAAGAAGTGGTTTCAGACGAAAACAAATCGATCGTTCTCGGAAATGATTCGGACGGAAAACGTGGCTCCGTGCAAATCTTGCAAGACTTTGTCAAGAGTGGAGACAGAAATTCGATGCAATTCGAAACCACTTCGAATGATCACATGGTTCTTGGTGAAGAGGAGCCCATGTGGAAGAGGAGACTTTCTGGTGTTGGTTTGCAAGTCAAGAAGGGTGACTTTGCTCCTCGTGACATCAAGCCTATTTCCATCAGCCCTCCCTCCCTTTCTCCTCGCAAGTCTTTGCCTCCCAACTCCCCTAAGCATTCTCCCAAGAATCCTCTCAAGTCTCCTCCGAGATCTCCTCCCAATGAGGAAAAAGGTTCACCCCTTTTTTTTTATTTCTTTCAAACCATTCACTTTATTCCTAATAACACTTTTATTTCACTCTTATTTTATTCTATTTATTCATATTTTAAGAATTAATTAAATAACTATCGATCTATTATTTTAAATCATATAAAATTAAATTAATTTTTTTTTTAAAAAGGTTAAATTTTTTTAAAAAAAAACATTAAAATTCCAATAATTCATGTTTTAAAGGAAATTTTATTAATTATTTTTTTTATTAATCGATAAATATTAAATCCTTCCAATTTACCAATAATTTGAAATTATAAATAATCTTTAAAAATTTTGAAGGATACCTTTCGGACGAACAATCAACATCGACAACGATACCTCCTTGGAAGTTGGAATTCGAACAGAGAAGAAGTAGTGTAACAATCGACCAACCCAAAAACAGGGAATCACCTCCCCCTTCTGAGAAAGATCCGTCTGGTTTGGCTCCTTGGCAACTAGAGCGCAAAGAAAAAAAGGGATTTGTTGTTCCTGAAAACGAAGAAGTCATCAAAGAAATCAAAAATGCTTCCACCATTTCTGTTCTCAAGAACAACGTTCAAAAAGTACCTTTGAAGAAGTTTCCCAAACAAAAGCAGAAGGGTGCAAAGATTCCTCCTCCAAAGAAAAACAACACCAACCAATTTTTTCAAAACTTTTCTGATGAGAAAGGTCAAGGTAAAAAAAAAAAAAAAAAAGAGAAATTTTTAAAAAAAGATTGATTTTTTTTTTTCTCTAATGATAAATAGAACCCGAGAAAACTGTCGGATCTGTTAAATTAGAAGATGCCAATGATGAAGGTAATGGTAATGATACCAAGTTTAATGACAATGAACCAAAAACCATAAAAGAAAAACAAACAAAAGAGAATGTAAAAAAGATTGGCTTTTCTATAAAGACCTTTTATGATCAATTTGGTGATGAAAGTCCTCAAAATTAACGACAAATAAAATTAATTTTTTAATTTTTTAATTTTTTTTTTGGTTCAAATTGAGTTTTTATGTTATCACATTTGTCATAAGAATAAAAGAAGGGAGATTTGATAAATTTTCCGGCATTCTCACGATTTCTAAAGCTACAACACAAGATTAAATAATCCCTCAAGTGGGGCAAAGATATCTCAAAAGGGGAGAGAAAACTTTCCAAATCATCTATACCACTAGATTTAGGGATCTTTCTCCTTGTTGGTTTTTGATAATTTTCAAAAAAGTTATCTGAATCAACATTCCAGATATCTGTCTTTCCACGAAACCCTCCATCCCCTCCAAATGAGAGTTGACAATCTTATTTATTTTGGGACGAATGAAAAAAAAAAGTTTTAATCATTGAATTGTTATTGTTTTTTAAAAAAATTTTACGAGGAGTAGCTTCATCAGAATAACCACTGCAACCGTAAGTAGATGTAAATTTTAAACGAGTTCCTATTGGAGATATAATATAGAAGATGATGGTAGAGTTTTGGGAAATGTAGTTGTCTGCACTAAAATGGTTGAAACTTTTTTGAGAAAAGTAAGTGTTTTTGTATAACCATTCCAAACTACTTATTTCTTTTTTTGTTTCTTCATCAACTAAGTAAAAAAATTATTTAATAATTTTAAAATTTCATTTGAAAAATAGTGATAAAAATTATTTTTGATGCCTTCTAATTCTTCAACCACATCTTCTTTTTTGTATTTGGGTTTTCTTTCATTATCTTCAAAAATAAATCAAAAAAAAATTTAAAAAAAAAATTTGAGAAGTACCACTGTCGCTATCTTCAGAGTCAGAATTTTCTATTTTCTTTGCATTCTTGTTTTTTGATTTTTTAATGGAGGTGATGAAACTCTCAAACTTCTTTTCGAAAATTTGATAATCTCTCAAGTGCAACACGCTCTTCCCTATCAACTCTAATTCTTCTATATTGAATTTATCTTTCTTTGAATTCTTCAAATCATCCATTATATTTTCTTTATCAAAGAAAATTCAATTAGATTCCTCTTATAAATGTTCAAAATAAAATATATAATATAAAGAAGTGATATGTTTTGAAAATTAGTAAAAATAATTGATAATTGGATCAATATAAAACATATACAATGATAATATGAACTCATTGATCAATAATATAGTATTTTATGTTGAGATATAAAAATTGATCCAAATTATATGGCGAAGATTTAAAAAATTCTCACAAAATAATTTTCATTTGATGATTTTTATTTTTTTACTTTGTTTCTCGAAATAATTTCTAAATATGGCCAGATCCTTCCATTTGTTAATTTCATCCTCTTCATTATTATATTGATTGAAGAAATTTGGATATTTGCTTAGATAATTAGATTTCCAAATTTCTGGTCGATTAAACTGCTTATTCATCTCTTTACTAGTACTCAGTATGTTTACAAGTGATTCTGTGCAAAGAAGGGAACCCAATAGAGTTTTTATAATTAATGGAAGAGATGGCAAATCCATATATGTTGTATTCTCATCATTCATTTTATCATCTAATTTTCTTTTTTTATTGATATTGCTCATTTTTTTCAACAACAAGTTTTCCTTTTTCTTTTTATTTTTGAGGATAATATAATTAAGAATTATTATTTTAAAATGAAACCAAAAATTTTCTTTTTAATTTTTCACAAATTAAGCAAATGTTCCCAAAATATAGTTCCAAAGCGCAATCATAAACACTTTTATTTCAAAATGAATTTAATCAATCAATTAATTAATTTTTTTTTATTAGCATCCTATATTCAACTAAGATCGAATAAAAATTGTTGATTTGTATTAGTTATTTTATTTGCTCTCAGATTTTTCAAATTGGTGTTTAACAAAGAAAAGAATAAATTGAGAAAGGATTTTTGATTTTTTTGCCCAATTAAAAAAAATAAAAAAAATATAAATAAAAATATAAATAAACACATTCTTGGCTAAAATTTAAAAGATATTGGTCCTTTTTAATCAAGAATATTCATTCAAAAAGAGCAAAAATTTATTTTAATTGTGTATAAAATAAAAGGTAAAAGATGAATTATAATACTCAAGAGATTATTGGGAAAATATCTTACACTCATAAACTAAATTATGCATCGGAAATTGATGTTATCATCAATCAAAGCATTCAAAAAAAATTTTTAAAGGAGAAATTGAATTCATTGATGAAAGAAAGAGGAATAAAAGAAATTAATTTCGAAAAAATTGGTGAATTGATGATAAGATTTCTTGAGAAAATATTTATTCTCGACTCTCCTCTTCTATTCAAGGATGATCTCAACAATACTTATCTTTTAAAAAATAGGATGATGGAAAAAAGAGAAGAGAAAGAGAAAATTGAAAATTCAATTCAACTTTATAAACACACAAAAAGCAAAGAAATAAGTTTGAATGAAATAAAANAATATGTGTCTGGACCTCCAGACACATATTTTTAACACGATAAAAAAAATCATTCATCTCTATATTGGAGATATAACGTCTAATATACAATTGATATTACATACAGTGTATGGTGATTCGCATAATTATGCAAATTATTTTTCCTTATGCACAATAGGATGGTAGATAGATTTTTTATTCTTCATATTTGCATCAAAAAAAAAAAAAAGATAATAAAAGAATTTTTAATTAGAGGCAACAGAAACACTGAATAAAGTAAAAAAAAGAGATTAAATTGCCTCAATTTTGCAACCCAATTTTTTTTATTAGTCTTTGGTAGAATTGTACCCAAATTTAGAGAATGAAGAAATAAAAGTTAGAAAGCAGCAAGAAGATGAAGACGAAGACGATGAGAAAGAAGAGTCTGTGAAACTTAAATTGGACGAAGATAACACAAACATAAAGAAAAAGAAAGGATATTTCGAATTTATAGACAGTGGTTGTGAAGGAAAGGTTTATATGTAAAAGAATAATAACATTTTAGTGACTTTTTTTTTTTGATACAAAATTTTTTTTTCCCAGAAATTTTTATCACAAGATTGTTGATCCTTACAAAGTCATTGAGGATGTGATGAACAGGCTTAAAAATACCAAAAAACATTTGTGAGTATATTTCTGCATTAAATAAACTTTTAAATTCTTTTTCAATTTTTAATTCAAATACTTTTTAATGTTAAATTTTTTAAATTTTAATTTTTACTAATTTTTAAAAAAATACAAGCATAGCACTTTATAAAATGATTCCCTACGAAAAAACCTGTTCTGCGGAACAAGACACCATCAAAAAAATGATGGCAAGTCTCAAAGACAAGTACTTCAGCGAAAACTCTGAGAAAAAATCTTTCTCCATCGTTCCACAAGTCACCAACAACATCAACTACCACAAGTCAACTTGTATAGAAATCATCACAAGTCAAATTGAGAAACCTCATTATATTAATTACAAGACTCCTGATTTTTACATTCTCATTTTTGTTTGTAAGATGGGTGTTTCTGTCTCCTTTGTTTCTTCTTCTCATTACAATTCTTTTGCAAAGTTTAATGTTCGTCTTGTTCAAGATATCAAGCCTGATCCTTTAAAAGATAACAATGAAAACAAATAAAACTTTATTTAGGACAATACCCTCATTTTTTTTTTCTTGTTTTTTTTTTTTAATCCCACATTGTATTTATCTTTTTCAATCAAATTACTATTTAAAGTTAAAGGATCAATATTGATACTTCATTTTTAATTCAAAACTATTTATCATTATCCTTTCTCATACTAAAAATATCTTTTCGAGAAAGAAAGGTAATAATTGATAAATTTCTTTCAAACAAACAATCATAAAAATTTAATTTTTTTTCAAGAAGAAAAAAAAATGCATACATTTTTCAAGATTGTATTCTTATTTCTGTGTGTATTGAATTATGGTTATTGCTTGTTTATTTTCAACAAATTATATCATTTCTTCCAGCCTTCATATTTTTCAGAGAACATCAATAAATTGGGGTGGATTGACATTCTATCCAAATCTATCAAAATTCCCTCTTCATTTACCCAAAATCTCTTCCTTGTATTACAATTCTTGTTCTCTCACTCTCTTTTGATCCAATTGAAGCCATTATATAAATTAATTCGCCTTGAATTTTTTGAGAGGACTATCTATATCTTATTCACATCACTGAGTCTCCACGTAAAAAATCAAATTAAATTTAATCCAACAAAAAAAAAGAAATATATTTTATAAATCAACATGAAACCTTCAAAAGCATTATTAATCATGAAATTATAATGATATAAATACTGATTGAAAGATATCATTTGCATCTATATTCTCATCAAATAAACTTATCAATAAATAAATTGTTTTCAATTGAATTTTTTTTTTTGTTAGTTACTGGTAGAATATTGGAGATATGAAGAAACAAAGTATTTTTGGGTCATTTCAACAGAAAATCCCTATTTCTCAATCTTTTCGATAATATACAACTTTTGGTAAAGAAAAAAAAAAAAAAAATTGCTCTTAAAAACAAATTAAATTTATAGGTGTATTGTAATCACCTTGAAATTTTTCTTTGGATTGAATAATTGGTAAGATTTTTTTTTTCTTTTTTTTGTTTTTAATAATCAAAACTTTTGTGTAAATTTATACAAAGGGAACTAATGGGAATCCAACAAATTGTCAATATTTTTCCTAGCGGAGATTTACAGAATCATGATGATGAACCAGAACAAAGCAAACTTTTCAAAGTAAATATTTATTTTTAAAGTAAAAAGTTTTTTAAAATTTTTTTTTTGCAATAGAAAATGAGACACCCTGTTTTTCTTCCTTTGGTTTTCATTTTTTGGTTCACCACTGAAATGAGTTTCTCTAGATTCGTCCTTTCTTTGTGCTTCACTCTTTATCTGATTTATGCAAACAACCTTAGTGAGAAGGATGCAAAAGAGAGTTTTGTTTATTATTCTGATAAATATACTCAAAGCCCTTTTTTCAAAAACAAACAAAAAAAAATTCATCATTAATAAAAAATTGGACATGTCCAAATATTACAACTTTGTTAGCGGATATAAAAATTTTACTAACAAAATTGAAACTGTTGTAATATTTTTGGACATCCCTAATAAAAAATTGAAATTAATCTTTATACTTTGCTTATATCTCATATCTTTATTATGAGAATCTTTAAAATTAATTTGGTAAATATTTTGAAAATTGCGCCAAAAATAAATTTTTTAATTTTTCAGTTAAATTTATTTCAATATATATTTCTTTGAAAAAATTACTTAATAACTTGAAAACAGTTCATTTGTATCACCATCATTTGATTTTTGAATTGAATGCAGATTAAATTTTATATTCAAAAAAAAAAAAAATCTTATTTGAAAGAAGGAAATAAAGGAAAAAATAAAAATCTTTGATAATCTCCTTTGATAAACAAGATGAACGATATCATATATGCCCAGAAAAATGTGCGTGAGGCAGAATATTATGAAAAGAAGGGCGAATGGGAGAATGCTGCCAAATATCACAAGAAATCTTCCAAATTGTTCGCCAAATTGATTGAAGGGATAGATAATGAGGTAATAGATCTTTACTTATCATCTTGAGACATTTAATTGCACTCATATCATCCATAATCTCACTGATAGCATATTTATTTCAACTTATGAAATATTATGGATATTGTTCTTTTTGGGAATCTTCTTTCATATTAATTCCTATTTTCATAAACATATTGATCTTTATAAACTAAATCTTCGAGAAAATCGAAAGAAATGAGTAATAGATACAAGTGTTTACATCATTTTTTTATTTAATCACTTAAAAAATAAAATCAAATCCCCTTTTATAGATTATACAAGATAATTAACTCTTTCAATAAATAATCACTTCATATTAAATAATAATATTGAAATAAATCAAAAATATAAAATCAAAATTTTGAAGATCCCTCAAAAAAATTTCCTATTAAATCATTTTTTTATTTTTTATTTTTAAAAGGTGGACAAAGAATACAAAAGGCTGAAAGAAAAACACTGGAAAAGGTACGAGATACTAAAAAAAAGAGCAAAAGAACAAGAAACACAGAAAACGAACCAACAAGAAACAAAAACAACAGTCATTATCCCCAAAAGCAATCCAAGAAAGATAGGAGAAGAAAACAACACGTTGAACATGATCGGAAATAAAAACTCCTCATTTGAAAATTCTTCCGACGACAGCTTTGAGTTTTCTACGAGCCCTTTTTCTGTCAACTCCGACAAGTTCAGCTCAAAGGCTTTTAGCTTCCCCACCCACCAAAATTCGATTCCCGTTCCTTTGCAGAAGGAGAAGTACGTAGAAAGCAAAAACAGGGAGATTCTCATTGGAAGTGTCGAGAACGAAAGTAATCACAAAAAACATCTTTCCACTTTTTTTTTAAGAAAAAAAATTATTCAATCTTTCCAATTCATAATCAGATATTTTTTTTTGTATTTACTATTGATTTTGAAAATTTTTTTTTTCATTTTATTAAAACAAATTTTTTAAATTTTATTTTTACATCATTTTCATTTTATTATTAATTTTTTATTTTATTAGCAAATTCAGGATCATACGAAAACTTGAAGAACATTATATGGAAAGGGTTGGATTTGCTGATAAATGGAATACAGGGAATATCCTACTTCTCCAACAGCAAAAAGGAAATGAGCCTCCCTAACAGGAATAAGAGTCTTCCCCATACCTACAGTACAAACAACAACAATAAAGAAAAAGAAAATAAAAATTCAGAGAAAAAACTTTTGGAAAATAAAATCAAAAAAGAAAATCAAGTTCAACGCTATCCCTCTTTTGGTGATGGTATGCAGACCGTTCTTTTGAATAGCAGAATCCAACAGCCTAACACTGTCGAGTCTTTGATGGAGGAAAACGAAGTTTTAAGAAAGAAAATAGAGCTTTTGGAGGCGAAGAATTCCAAGTTGGGTTCGTTGAAGGACAGGGCTAAGCAGATCGTCAAAGAAAACCAGATTTTGAGGGATAGTTTCATCAATATGAAAAATTCTTTGTTGGTTTCTTCTTTCGATGAAAACTCTTCGAAAGATGGCAACGAAAATCATTTGTTAAGTAGTTTTATTGATTTGTTGTCTTCTTCTGTTCCTAATGATAATAATAATTCTAACAATGACATTCACAACAATAATAATTTGATGTTGAAGAATGTCGAGGATAAAGTGGAGGAGGTCAATTTGTTGAAACTCAAAATCAAATCTCTCGAAGATAAAGTTGACAAACAATCTAAGATCATTGAGAGCTACCACCAAAAGTGGGAGGACTTGAAGAAATCTGCAAAGGAAAGAAGAGAGAAGAAACTCAATGAATCAAAATAAAAACCGAAGAAAAAAATAATTTTTGTTTGTAAAAAAAAAAAAAAAATTAAAAAATTTGTATCATTTGGGGAAAAAAAAAAAAGGACTTTTTCTCTTGTTAAAAATCAGTTTTTTTCTTGTTAAAAATCAGTTTTTTTTTTGAATAAATTAAATGTTTTTATTATTTTAAAATTTTTTTTTGATCCCATTTATTTCTTTTTTGGTCTTTTGTTGGAGACACTTCTCTTTCCCTTGTTAAAAGGTTTCTTTTTGGAGGAAGAAGGGGCGTTCTTTCTCTTTGTTCTCTTCTCTCTGTCATAATCCCATTTGTCCTTGGTCTCCACTCCAGCTTCTTCCAAAATATCAGCAAACTCTTCAGCATTTGCAAAGATTCTTTCTTTTTCTCCTTTTCCATCATCATCCTCTTCATCCTCTTTAATAATTTTAAAATGAATTTATTTATTTTAAAATTTATTTATTTAATTTTATTTAATTTATTTAATTTAAATTACCTTCGTCACCAGAGAAATCTTCATCACTTTCAAAGATGTTTTTCAAGTTTTTGTCGATACTGTCATCTTCTTCAGGGTCATAAACCATCTCCTCATCACCTTCCTTGTCCTCTTGCTTGAATTGTTTCTCCAAGTTTTTGTAGTCGTACTAAAAAAACAAATAAAAATATTGAAAATATAAAAAAATAAAATAACAAAAAACAAAATTAAAAAATAAATAAAAAATAAAAATAAAATAAAATAAAATAAAATAAAATATAAAAAAATAAAAAAATAAAAAAATAAAAAAATAAAAAATAAAACAAAAATAAAACAAAATAAAAAAATAAAAATATAAAAAAATTACTTCTTCTTGGGAAGCATCCATAAAGTTATCGTCATCATCCAAGATTTCGTCTTCGAACGAACCTTCTTCGTCATCACCTCTATCAGTACCTCCAATGTCAATATCTTCGTAAGAGATTTCCTCAGAGTCCTGTTCCTTCTCCTTTCTTTTTCTTTGTTTCTTCGAAACTTTTTCTGTTTTTATAAAAGAATAAATTAATAAATATGATTTTTATTTTATTTTTAATTTTTAATTTTTAATTTTTAGCTTTTTTGAAATATAATTTAATTATTTTTTTTTTTTAGTTTTATAATTTTTTTAAATTTTAAAAATTTTATTTCTACCTTCAGATTCATCCTCTTCTTCTTCTTCTTCAGAAAGATCCTTTTCTTCTTCTTCAAGTTCCTTCTGTTCTTTTTTGAGCAAGGTTTTTTTGTCAATGGTTTGATGGAAGAATTTGTGGAAGAAAAGTTCTTCGGGTCTTTTTTTTTTTTAAAAAAAACAAAATATTAAAAAAAAAAAAATAACAAATGTGAATAAAATTTAAAAAAATATTAAAAAAATATTAAAAAAAATAATAAAAAATAGATTTTTATTTATTCAATTCAAAAGAAAATATCAAAAAAAAAAAAAGAATATTATAGTTTATTTAATTTAAAGAAAAATATTGATTTATTGAATCAAAAAAAAAGAAATTTAATTTTTAAGAAAAAATATCGAATCAATAAAAAAGAATATTATAGTTTATTTAATTTAAAGAAAAATATTGAAACAATAAAAAAGAAAACGTTTGTAATGAACAAAATTAATAAGTAATTCTCAAAAAAGATTAACAAAAACAAAAAAATCAAAAAAATAAAAAATAAATTAAATGAAATAAAACAAAATATAATAAAAAAAAAAAAAAAAAAATTGACCAAAAAATAATAAAAATAATAATATTTTTTTTTTTTTTTACCTGACTTTGTCAATGGTCTTGTTGATAAAGGTGACACTGTTGACAGGCTGAGAAGTGCGGACCTTGGAGAAAGTGTTGGGAGCATGGATGGAAGAGAACTGCTTGAGATTCTTCTTGGGCTTCTTGTAGGAGAACTTGTCCAAGAAGGATTGCAAGGAAAAGTCTTTCAGAGGGTCGCTTTTGTACACTACGGACTCTCCTCTGAGGATCATGTTGGCGAATTTGCTCACGGATGGGTGGAAGTGGTTCTGCAGTGTGATCAGTTCCCAGAAGCATGTGTTTTGGGCGTTGGAGTACATTGGGTCTCTTTTTTGTGGATCGTATTTTCCTATTTTTAAAAAACAAAGTTTTGAAAAAAATCAGAAATATGAACAAAATTTTTTCAAAATTTATAAAAATAAATAATAAATCAAAAAAAAAAACATAAATAAAATAAATTAAATAACATAAATAAATTAAATAACATATATAGAAAATTTTTTAAAATAATAATCAAAAAATATAATCCAAAAAACCATTAATTATTAATAAAAAATCAAAATAAAAGAGTAGTAAAATTTTTTTAAAAAAATTTAACAAAATAAATAATGAATAAAAATTTTTTGAATAATTTTCAAAAGAAAATAATGAATCTAAAATCATAAATAAATTCTTAAAAAAATAAAAAATTGATTAGAAAAAATATAAAATAAATAAAACAATATTTTTTAAAAAAAAATGAAAAATGAAAAATGAAAAATAGAAAAATAATAAACAAATAAAAAATACAAGAAAATAAAAGAAAAATACCAATGGCATCACTCAAATGTACCACACTTTGGTCAGTAGCTTTCTTTTCTTCGAAAACTTCGATTTTCTTCTCGGGTTTCTTATTGGTGTCAAGTTCCTCAGGCTTCTCGTTGATAAAAGACAACTGACTCAAAAGTTGCATCTGAAAAGACTTTTCCTTCTTGAGATCATCCATCAACTGCAAGTTTTCTTTGGATTCTGCCTCTTCAACTTTCTTTGAGGAAGAAGATTTTTTGGAGTCTTTTTTGGAGAGAGGAACAACATTGGAAGACTGCCTTTTGTTGTCGGAAGTTTTGTCGGAAGTTTTTTTGTTGGAAGATTCCTTTCCTTTTTGTTTTTCTTGGATATTGATTCTGTCTGGCAAATCAAAGTTCTCGCTCTCGTCACTGGAGTTGACTTCCTCGTCCCACTTCTTGTCGTCGTCTTCGCTTTCTCCGCTGTCTGCTTCTCCTTCATCTCTGCTATCTTCTTCATCCATTACTTCTTCTGATAAAAAAATTAAAATTAAAAGGAGAGTGTTTGGTGAAACTTTAATAGAAGAATTTAAATTTAACTTTTTTTTTTTTACCAGATTGTTCTTTTTGGGAGGTTTTTTTATTTTTGGTATCACTTTTAGGAGCAGCTTTCTTGAACTGAACATCTTTCAACATCTTCTCGGGCTCCTTCAACAACAAGGCGATCTCAGGCTTCAACTTCAAAACTTCGGAAAAGACGATCAAAGCACCACAAATGAAAGTAGGTTTCTGATGGATGCAAATTTGAAGAAGTCTCTTCATGACTGCGGAAACACGTTTAGGAACATTATCGTTCTTCAAAGTTTTGAAACAGATGTTAAGAAAGAGGGCGTGTCTTTTGTTTTCGAAAATTTCGTTGGAAAGCATCTTGGCGTAGACTGCCCTGAAGTATCTGTCTGGGAGGATTCCAGACTTGGTGATGTGGATCTGGAAGAGCAAGAGCAAAGCTTGGCAGCCTGTTGCAAAACTAGACTTGTGACAAACTTGATAAAGAACATTCAACTGATCGGAATATCTAAATTTTTAAAAAAGAAATAAAAAAATAAAAAATAAAAAATAAAAAATAAAAAATAAAAAATAAAAAATAAAAAATAAAAAATAAAAAATAA
>JAMYWO010000041.1:2191-26578 GCA_024220525.1 Cochliopodium minus | reverse complement strand
AATGATTGAATAGGATTGTGAAACTATAATAAATAAAACATTGGAGGTTTTTTGTTTACTTGTTTAAAAAAGATGATTTTTTCTTTTGAAAATCTAATTTTTTTGTTTTCCTAAAAAAAGAGATTTGAATATTTTTTATAACAAATTTTTTATTATTCTCTTTGTTGTTCTCTTCTCTCATTTATCTCTCGACATCTTGTCACTTTTTCTTTAAAGTACACAAAGGACAACATATTTGATCATTTTTTACACTGTAACCTTTAGTTAAAAGAGATTTACAATGATAACAAACGAAACATTTGGGATGAAACTTTTTTTCGTTGGCAGAGTAGTATTGATCGCTCTTTTCGAATGCCTTTTCACAATTCGAACATGTTTCCTTGGATTTGTTGGATGAAGATACATCTCCTGCACATCCTTTGCAATACATCAATCCTAAACAAAGAGAAATTGAAAATTATAATTTTATTTTATATTTAGCTGAAAAAATTTATAATTTTTTGGATCTTTCAAATATATGCTTAATGATGGTCTTCATTTGAATTAATGCATTGATAATGAGTAAAATTTTTTTTTTTTTGCCTCTATGTTCGACTGCTTGCAAATTATTCAATTCCTTTTTACAAAATGAACAAACGTAACATTTTTCATGATAAATGTTTCCTTGAACCTATTATATGTTGCAATAAAGAATTATAATGAAAATTTGTTAGTAAATATATCAAAGAATGGATCAATATCAATCAACATATACAAATGATAATATGATCATATTCAATTTATATACCATCCTATGTTGAAATATAAAAATTGATCCAAATCATATTGCACATATTAAATTCTTACAAAAAAATTTTCAATGTTGAATATATTATAAATTTATATTTCTGTTTAAAACTAAAAGAACATATTTTTCTTTTTAGTTTTCAATATACTCACTCTAATTGCCATCCCGTAAATCTCTTCCTTGCATCTAAAACATTCAACTGTATTATCAAATTCCGATTGTTCTTTATTGACCATATCTTGCAAATCTTGTGGTAAATCTTCCAATCCTTCTTCTGAATTTCCTATGTTAGTTAAATTTAATTAAATTATTTGTTCGTTTTGTTTACTTCTCATTTTATTTTTTTATTTATATCTTTTGCAATGAAATGAATTCAACATATTTTATTCATAAAGTTTTTGAGTGATTGATGAGAAATATAATTATAACAATTGAAATATGATTGGTAAATCCTTTCAATGATAAGATATTTCCTTTTTCTCTTTGTAGATGTTACACTTTAATAAATATTTATAAGATAAAAATTAAATTTTTTTTGTTAAACAAAATTGTTTGATTGTTTTCAAACTTTGATCTATTAAAGAAAATGTTTCAAATTACTCTTTTCTTTCTCATTCAAACTTTTTTTTTATTTCCTCTTTATAAAATTTAATGTTTCAAAAATTTTCAAATTAAAACTTCCTTCTCCAAAATCATTTGCCATCAAATGGTAAATACGATATTTCTTTTTTTGGTATATATTTAATTTGAGGGATATATTAAAATTGTGAAGTATTTTGAAATTTCTTATTATTTACTACAAAGGATTATTAATATAAATATAATAATTAATTTTTTATTTTAATGGTATTTAAGTTGATTTATTTTAATCTGTTTTAGATCACCTCTCTGAAAATATCCATACAATTGGTTAAAATTAATTTCTCAAAATTTGTAATCAAGATCAAAACATTTTTGAAATTTTTTTCTTCTCAGTTGAAAGATTAAAACAGGAAATAAAATATAAAAAAAAAAAGATTAAAAAAAAAAAAAAATGAATCTAGAATTTTTACTTAATTATGATAAAGAAAATAAATTCTTTCAATCCACAGAATGTAATAGAACAAGCCCCAAAAGAGTATTCGAAACAAATGAAATAGATGGTAAAACAAAATAAATTATAAGTTCAGGAAGATAGGAAATATTAACAAATTCTCAAATATTTTTCAGTGAATAAAAGAAGAAAATTTATTTTGATCGAAACAACAATAAATGAAGTGTATCCAGAAGTCAAAATAGATATCCCAGAGAATCCACCTGTGATACCACACCATTTGTCCTTGGATGAAAAGACCAAGAAAATATTGACAAAGAAAAGTTCTCTTCCTACTGATATAACTCCTCTCTTAGTTCTACCTCAAAAATTGGCTGCCAGAAAATTGGGATTGAGTGAAAGTCTTCTCTGCAAGAGATATAAAGAATCCACTAATCAAAAATGGCCTTACCGAATGATCAATAAATTGGAGAAGGAGATATCCATGTGTTCTAGTGATGAGGAGCTTTCTTATCTATTATCTCAAAAAAATCAATTCATCAAGCCTGTATCCATCAAAATCAGAAGATATATGACTCAGTACGAAATCAATTATCAACTAATCACTTCCAATTAACCAAAATCTTATTATGGAAGAGAAATTTTAAAGAAATAAGAGAAAATGCACATATGAGAAAACTTTTTAAATTAAAAAGAATTTTTTATAAAAATATTAAGCCTTTAAATTTTTGGACAATAACAAACTTTCATTTGATTTCTATACCAATATTCAGATCATTAAAGAGATGGAGGAAATAAAAAAAAAAAATTGAGGAAAGTTATCTAATTTAAAAAAAATAGGAGATAAAAAGAAAATGAAATCTAAGCCAGAAATTCTATTTTTTAATCTTTTTTTTTTTTAATGAGTGGGAATAGAAATTTCAACCAACTAATTAGGAAACCAATTAAACAAAATTTTTATTAAGTCTTATACTTTAAATGGTCATGAGAGAAGTTATATTATACATTGGAGGTACTTGAAAATTAATTTGCAATATAGAAAATATTTATCCAAACAGTATAAATTAAAAAAATAATAAATAAAAAATAAAAAAGATGAAAATTGATGATCTCCTAAACAATGAGGAAAAAAATGCAAATAATGAAGATCATGACAGCAGTAATAACAACAATGAAAATAAAAAAAGGAAAAAATTAAAGGAGATAGATGAAAGAAAATTTAATGGTAAAAAACTCATTGATAGAATTTTGAAAAAAATTTTATTGAAATCAACATCACACTTATATCAACTCCAAATTTAAAAATATAATTTCTTGATCTTACTTAACAAACATTCTTGAATGAAAAGCAATCAAAAAATCAAAGAATATTGTAATAGAAACAACAATTAATCAAGTGTATCCTGAAATAAAGATCAATATACCAGAGAACCCGCCAGTTATCCCCGGAAATATAGAAATAGATGAAAAAACAAGGAAAAAATTGACAAAGAAAAGTTCTCTACTTACTGATATAACTCCTCTCTTAGTTCTACCTCAAAAATTGGCTGCCAGAAAATTGGTATTGAGTGAAAGTCTTCTCTGCAAGAGATATAAAGAATCCACTAATCAAAAATGGCCTTACCGAATGATCAATAAATTGGAGAAGGAGATAGAAACCTGTAACAACAACCATGAGATGGAAAAACTCATCTGTGAAAAGATGGAATTCATGAAGCCTGTATACATCAAAATAAGGAGATACAGGACACAAGAGGAAATGTTTGAGCTTTTATAAAACTCTTATCTTCACATCGGGAAAATTTTTTAATTAAGACTGTATTTTTTTTTGAGCTATTTGATTATATTTTTTTCAATTAAAACTCATTTAGATTTGATATCTTCATTTTTCTTTTGCATCTTTAATTCCTCTGAAATCAAAACTTCTGAATTCCCATATTCTTTAAATCTTTGATATTTAATAATTTATAATTTTGTTTTTTGAAAAGCGGAAAACATTACAAATGTAATCCATAAAATATCCAGGAAATAAAAGTGACCTAAAATTCGACTTTAGAAAAAATTGAAAATTGAAAAGAATTCGTTGGGAACTTTCTATTTTCACAAAGGTTTCATCTTGAAAAGCTCCCACCATTAATTTTAATTCTAAAATAAAAAAAATCAAATATACTTCAAAAATTCAACATTCTCGGTCATTAAGAATAAATTGAAATGAAATTTGTTCATCTAATTGCATAACAAAAAAAAAAAAAATGATAAAGAAAATAAAGAGAAAAAGAAAAAGGTAGTTATCATTATCAATTCCAATAATTATCAATTTGACAACATTCATCTAATTTCTTCCTTTTGTCAAATAGTAATCGTATAAGGGTAAAAATATTTTTAAAATCCCTTTTCCAACATAAGAATTATCTTGATATTCAATAGAAACATTCATCATTGTTCAATCAAAAAGATGTATGTGGAGTATTGATCACATATTTAGTAGAGAAACAAGAAAAGGCACTTGTAAGAAAAATGAAAGAATATCGTTATAAAAAAATAAAAAATATAAAATTTATTTTTGATTCACCATAAGGGGAAATTTTTTTTTCTTTTTTAATATGTGTCTGGACCTCCAGACACATATTTTTAACACGATAAAAAAANTTAAATTTATTATTTTAGATGATAGAATTCTTTCGGAGGAATTTAAAAACAATGAACAATTAGTGTTTCTTTACAAATTGGTCGAAACATCATCTATAACCAACTCTTTTGGATCATTTTGCGCACAATTATCTGGAGTTCCTAAGACGATCATTCAAAGATCTATTGACATTACAAGAAAAATAAACAATGGTGAAGAAATCTCCGCCATTGAGGAGAGCAACGCCAGTGTGATTTTAGAGAGAAATAACAAGATAACTTCCTTGTTTTTGGATTTTGATGTTGAAAAAGGAAATGTGAACGATTTTCTTGACAAAATATTTTCTTTGTGAAAAAAAAAAAAAATTAATTAAACTTAATTAAAATAAAAAAAAAATTGTTCTTATCCTTTGTAAAAATTAAATATTCTTTTCAAAAACTATCTGATACTTTTTCAAAATTAAAAAGGATTCTTTTTCTTTTTTGTCCTTTTACTTTTCTTTTTTGTAAATATATTTCATTCAACAATTTGAAAAATGAAAAACCTGAAAAAAGGTGATGATTCTTCAAAAAAGAAATCAATTGTTGAAAGGAGAACAAGAAAAATAAAATTAGTTTTTGTCGGACAAAATTTTTATTGTATTTAAAGTATATTTTCTTTTTTTATTTCTTCCAATAACCCTTTAGCCTCTTCATTTCCCAACTTTACCAATTTTTCGTATAAATTAAGAGAGGAAGTGATGTTTTTTTCAACTTCACCCTCAATGCCATACCGATATATTTTGGCTAGCTCATGCATTGCCTTTACGTTATTGTACTGCGTTGCTTTTTCCAACAAAGAAATTCTTTTGTTTGTATCTTCATTTGCTCCACTCTCATAAAAACTTGACAATTTGTACCTAACAAAAAAATTTTTTAATTTTATATTTTTTGATTTTATTATTTTTTTTTTTTTTTTTTTTATTTTTAATAATTTTACATAGCATCACTGTCTTCCAAATTAACAGCATTTTCTAACAGCTCTGTGACCTAGAAAAATTTAAAAAAATTTAAATTTAAATAAAAATAAAATATAAAATTTGAACCTTTTTGTTATTTTGTAAATGACCTTCAGTTGAATAAATCAAGGAGAGATAATACATCGCTTTACCACGAAGTTTGGTATCAGAATCCTTGGCAGAAATGATTTTTTCGTACAGTTTAACACATTGTTCCAAATTTACTTCTATTCCTTCCTCTCCTTGTTGGAAAATTCTTGCCACTTTATAACTTGACTAAAAAAAAAAAATTTTTTTTTTAAAATAAAGCCTGAATAACAAAAAAAAATATTTAAAAAAAGATTTTAAAAAAAAAAAATAACCAAAAAATTAATAAAAAATTTCCAATAAAAATCAAAAAATTAATCATTTAAAATAAAATAAAATTAAAATTTGAAAAAATTATGAAACAAAAAAATAAATTAAAATTCGAAATAAAAATAAATTTAAAAATTCAAAATAAAATAATTTTTTAAAAAATAAAATAAAAATATTATTTTTAACAAATAATAAAATTCAAAAATTCAAAATAGAAATAAATTATAAACTCAAAATGAAAAATATTTTTTAAAAAATTAATTTTTAAAAATAGTTTTACTTGATGGTGGTTGTGTGTTCTGCTGAGCTCTTTGTAAATGGAAATGGCTTCCTTGAGATTCTTTTTTATTGGATTTTCATGAAATATTTTTGCCACTTAATCACAAAAATATTAAAAAAAAATAAAAATAAAAAATAATTCAAAAAATAAATAAAATAATAAAATAATAAATATAAAATAAATAAAAAATTAAATAAAAAATAATAAATGAAATAAAAAATAATAAAATAGAAATAAATTATTACTTTCGAATTTTGCTTCAATATCTCCCAAATTAATTGCTCTTTCGTAGTATTTCATAGCCAAATCAATGTTTATTTCAACTCCTTTTTTATTTTGAAATAAATTAAATTATAATAAAAAAAAAAATTGAAAAAAATAAATAAAATTGAAAAAAAAAAAATAAATAAAAAATAAAAACAAAATTAATAAAAATAAAACGAATTAATTGAAAATAAATTTAAAAATTTTCTTTTTTACCCTCTTCTCCGTTTTGGTAGATTTTGGCAAGAGCTCTCAAAGCCTCAACAAGTCCATCTTGTTCCAGTATAGGATGGAATTCATCGTCCAAAAACTCTTTGTAGAGAGATATCGTCTTCTGCACGTTTCTTGGTATCACATCTGAAAATCATGATTTTAATAATTTTTTTTTAATTTTTAATATATTTTATTTTTATTTTTATTTTTATTTTTATTTTTATTTTTATTTATTTTATTTATTTTATTTATTTTATTTATTTTATTTATTTTATTTATTTTATTTATTTTATTTATTTTATTTATTTTATTTATTTTATTTATTTTATTTATTAATTTTTATTATTATTTTTATTTTTATTAATTTTTAATTTATTTTTATTCATTTTATTTTTTATTATTATATTATTCGATATATTGTTTTTATTATTCAATTTTTATTTTTAGTAAACATTCTCATTAATCTTTCGAAATGTTGTTACAAACTTGGAGAAATTCAATCTTCAAAAAAACACGCCATTTTGGCCATCCAGAAGTTCCCAGAGAACAAGGAGGGCTGGTACTGTGCCGCCACTCTAAGTTTGTTGACGAAAGACTTTAAAATCACCACCAAATCTCTTGATAAAATTTATATCCTTGAAAACTCTACCCCTTCTCTTCTTTTCAACCTCTTTTCTAGTTATTTGTCAATGTTGAGTAATGGTAAATCATTTTTATTTTTTATTTTTATTTTTATTTTTATTTTATTATTTATTTATTTTTTTATTTTTTATTTTTTATTTATTTTATGAATTATTATTAATTTTTAGATTTATTTGATTTATTTTAATTACTTTATTTTTTGTAGTTTTTATTTTTTATTTATTTTTTATTTTTTATTTTTTATTTTTTATTTTTTATTTTTTATTTATTTTTTATTTATTTTTTTTTTTGGAAAATTTGTATTTATTTTAAATATTGATTGTTTTTTATTTTAAGACTCAATATTTCTTACTAGATTACTTTCATTATTTTTAATCAAAGCTTCATTTAATTTTTTTTATTTTATTTTTATTTTTTTTTTATTTTTTTTTTGTAGAAGGAAACACAACAAGCAACAAACAAGCAGGAAGTTTCCTCCAAAAGTCTCTCCACCTAAACCCAGAAAACACAGACCTCTGGCTGCACTTCTGCGAATACCAAATCACCGACCCCTCCAAACACTCCGAGAACGTCTACCTCCTCATCTCCAACATGTTCCCCCTCTTCAACAAGTTGTTCTCTCAATCTACCATCCCCTCCCTCTCTTTCCAGATCCTTTCTCTTTCTTACTTGATGGTTGGTTCCAATCAATTTTTGGGTTCTGCTCAGAACACCTTGGATCGTTGCAGAAATTTGATCCATAAGCTTTTGATGCATAGGTAAAACTTTTTAATTTTTATTTTATTATTTTATCCATTTTATTTTTTATTATTATTTTTATTATTTTTTGAAATATTTTCATTTTTCAATTTTCATCTTTCATTTTATTTTTTATTTTTCATTTTTCATTTTTCATTTTTCATTATTCATTTTTTATTTTTTATTGTTTATTTTTTATTTTATATTTTTTATTTTTTATTTTTTTATTTTTTATTTTTTCATTTTTTTTATTTTTTTATTTTTTATTTTTTTATTTTTTTTATTTAATTTTTTTCAAAAAAAAAAGATTGCTTAAACATCTCACATCTCCAAAGTTCTCACATCTTTTCGAAGAAGATCAATCCCACATCACTCCTTCTGACATCGAAAGTCCATGTACTCTCTATATTTGCTTAAAAGCAAAGCCTGGTGTTTCTGCTCAACAAGTTTTCAGAGAAACAGGTATTTCTTTTATTTTTTTTATTTTACCTTTTTTTTTTTTATCATTTATTTTTATTTTTTTATTTTATAAAGGTGCTTTGGGTGTTGACAGCAGACGCTTTTTAGAAGGAAATTTCATCCGTTTTGCAGTCGCTACTATTGCTTGCCCTACTTATTCTCTTCTCTAATTGGAAATTTGATAATCTTTTTTATATAATTAATTAATAAATAATTAAACAATTTAAAAATAAGCTAATGGACAAATAAATGTGACAAAGTTTTTGTTTATTGACAAAAAGTGGTTTTAATTACAAATTTTTTTTTTTTTTAAACATTAAAAAAACAATTTTTTTTTTTTTATATTTGACAAAAAGTGTTATGTACATTTAAGTTAATTTTTTTTTTTCTTCTTGATACTTAGAAAAGTATTTGTGGGACAAGATCTGCTTCATGTCCAATCTTGAGTTGGGATCTTTCATTAGAATGGAGGAGATCATCAATCTGAATTGTTCGTTAGAGTTTGTCTGAGTTGAGAATTCAAAAGAATCTTCTATGATTGATCTTAGGAGTGTTTCTATGGTACTCTTTCTGTATGGGAAGCGTCCAAATGCCAATCTGTAGATTAATACACCAAAAGACCAGATATCAGATTGAGATCCGTTCATAGGTGTAAGATTAGATGCTTTCTCAGGAGAGAAATAAAGAGGTCTAAAATTTTAAAATTTATTAATTTTTTATTAAAAGGTGAATTTAAGTATTTAAAATTAATATTATTATATTTTATTTTTTGATAAATGAGTTTTTGATAAAAGAATTTTGGGATGAATTTAGTCACAAAATTTTATAAAATAAAATGGAAAAAGAAGAAAGGTTTTTATTACGTTCCACGTATTCTAGTTATCAATGACATTTCTTAAAAAAATTTAAATTAAATCTTGGAAAATTAACAAGAAAATTCTAATAAAATTAAATTGTTGTGATAAGAAAGCGAGATTGATTTTTTTACCTTCTTGATTGGAACAGATGTTACACAATCCGAAATCAATGATACGTACATTCATGGTTGTTGGATTGATCATAACATTTTCAAGTTTGAGATCATTATGCACAATGAATTTCTCATGGATAAAGTTGAGACCATTTGCTATCTGATAACAAATCTCTCTGAGATAAACAGATTTGATATTTTCTTTTTTCATATCTAGATACTGCTTTAGATTCATAGGCATCAAATCACTTGCAAATCCATAGAATAGCTCTTTATCATCTTTGAATTGGAATGTATCAACCAATCCGATGATGTTGTCGTGTCCATTGAGCTTTCTCATTGCCAGCAATTCCATCTTTGATTTCTCTTTGGTCTTATCATCTTCTATACGCAACAATTTGACACAATAATTGTTATCTTGCTTCCTATATACAGTGGAGATATAAATAAATTATTAATTTCACAGAATATCAATTAAAATTGATTATTTGATAAGGTTTTTTAAAAGACAATTCAACAAGTTGTGAACATATTATTTTGTTTATTGAACTTTTATTCCTTACCTTGCAAAGTATGTTCCTTTTGCCAATTCGAATCCAATTTGATAATTCTCAATCTTTTTATACAATGTCATCTTTTACTTTTTTTTTTTTTTTGATAGTTCGGACAATTTTAAAAAGTATTTTTTAAAGATTTTTATCTTCTTTAATTTTTTTTTATTTTTTTTTTATTCTCAAATTTCTTCTTTTTATTTTTTTACTCAATTTAATTCTTGTTACAATTATGGTTCATATTTCGAATAGAAATTAACTGTTTTTTTCAGTTTATTTTCAAATTTTTTTTTATTTGGTTAATATTCCTCAACATTCTCTTTTTCACATCTCACTTTCAATTTGACAAAAAAAACACGATATTATGAAAGAAATTTGGCTCATAGGACAAATAAAAATCAACGAATTAAAAAATATAATAAACATATTCGTTGAATAATTTCCCTTGATTTTATTACAAGTACTTTAATAAAACTTGACTGAAAAACAAAATGTTATCTTTTTTGATGTTTATATAATTGTTTGATGTTGGTTTGAGAATGGAGTGAAATAAAACGGTAAGTTTTCTTGAATGAAAAAAATTAAGGTCAATTTAAAATTATTACTCCTCCATTTTAAAATAATGGAAATTCCGAGAGTGAAATCAAAGTTAATGTGAAAATATATATTAAAAAAAAGATGTTATCAATGATTCTTTAATATGGAGCAAAGCTCAAATGAGGTTTAATTTTCTTTAGGCAAAAACTAGGTTAAAATTAAATTGAAAACATTTATAAAAATTCATAAATCAAAATAACCAAAAGCCTTAAATTTTTTCTATAACAAAGTTTGGATTCTTTATTTCAATGTCAAAATAATTCCGTGCTGATTTTTAAAGAAGAATAAAAAAAAATTGAATTTTATTTTTTTATTTAATGGAATCAATCACTTTTAGGGGATGTATATCTTGCATGACTTTGCCAGATGAGATCAAAATCTATCTCGAGAATAAAGGTATCAAAGTTACTCTTGATTATTTGCCTCCACATAAAGGAGAAGAATGCGAAGAACATGCAGGAATTTTTGTCAATGATTCAAATAAAAAACAAAGTAGGGATTTGTCATTTTACAAAGATCTTGAGAAATTTTACACCGAATTATCAAAACGTTTGATTTAATCAGTTAGAATAAAGTTTATTAAAATTAAATGGATATTTAAACAGTTTTTGATATTCATGATCTCAATTTTCATCTATTCATCTCTTTTTCTTGATCTTCCTACAAATATTTATTTTTATATTCTTAAATTAAAAAAAAAATTGAATTTATAAACGAAATGGAATCAATTACTTTCAGGGGATGTGAATCATGTATGACTTTGCCAGATGAAATAATAAAATATCTCGAGAATAAAGGTATCAAAGTTATCCTTAATTATTTACCGAAACACGAAACATGTAAAGAACATTCTGGAAGATTCATTAATAATTCCAATCAAAAGGAATGTGGAGATTTTTACTTTGACCAAGATCTAGAGAAATTTTTCGATCATTTATTGAATATGTTGAAATAAATTAGATTTGAAAACAGGCATATTAAACTAAAATCGAAACTCAAATTCTTAATCTCAAATAGCATCTATCCATCTTATAATCAAAGAATCATAAAAAGATTCACCATTGAAAATATTTTTTGTGGGTGAAATAAAAAAATTTTGAAGGAAATAATATAAACAGAATGTTCTATTTTAATACATTCTTTCTATAGATCTCTTTACTTCAATTAAATTTCATCAAATTTTCAAAAAAAAAAAAAAAAAAATGATCAACAATAAAGAGAAGAAAATCTGCAAATACTTCCAGAATGGATACTGTAGGAAGAAAGATGAATGTGATATGCTTCATGTCACCAACCCACATACTTCATCACCAACCACCAAAAGCATGACACCAAAAAAGGAAAAAGTGAAGAAACAGAAACTCAAAAATAAATCGGATGCATCTCCCATCAGTAATAACCAAATTGGTCATAACATCAACAAGATATCCATCCAATCAAATAGCGATCAGAAGAAGAAAATAACGATAATCAAAAATAAAACCAACAATAATTCGCCAGGCATGAATAGATTGTTCTCATCACCCAACAATAATAAACAGCAAAAAAAATTTCAACACGAATATCCAAGGTATGAAAAATGCGCCAAAAAATAAAAAAAAATTTTTAATAATTTTCTTTATTATTTCTTTATTTTAAATTTTAAATTTTTTTTGGAAAAGAAATCGTTTTCTTTGTGAAAAATGTGAAGCATCTTGTAAAGATGGGAAATTTGAGAAAATCAAGTTTGTAAAACTTTTATTTTTCAAAATAAAAATTTTTGTTGTAAATTTAAAATTAATATGAAAACAAATAGGGATCAAGAGTATCTACAGTTTTCAGTAACATTATTTAAATTAAATTTTATTAATATTTTAATATTTTTATTTTTTAAAATTTTGAATTTTTTAGGCTCAAAGAATTTGATTGCGATCTTCTCTTCTTTCAGGAAGATTACAGACAGCAACATATCCAGTATGTTGGACTGGCTCAACAGCGCAGCGAAGAAAAAAGAAAAGCACACTTGCTGTACCTTCGAGATCCAAATCGAATTGCAAGAGAACTTGGTAGGGTGTGAAGGGTAAAAAATTTTATTTTTAAAATTTTAAATCTCTGTTTTTTATTTTAATTATTTTTGAACTGATACATTTCATTTAATTAAGTTTTATTCGAAAAGTTTTTATCAATTTTTGTTGTTTTGATTTTTTATTTTATTTTATTTTTTATTTTTTATTTCCTTTTTAAACAAGTTCTTTAGAAATTGTTTTTTATTCTTTTGTTATTATTATTAATATTATTCTTCTTTTTCTAAATCATTATTTTTGGATATTATTCAAAACTATTATTGTTTAATTAGATTTGTTTTTGTTTAAATTTAATTGAAATATATTTTTTTATTTAATTTTTATTTTTAATAGTATTTCTCGTGTTTGTGACACATTGATCGAACTTTATGAGAAGTACGGAGCCACATGTTCCATTCTCAAGCTCTGGAAGAACAGAATAGGGGAGAATGGAGCCAAGAAGATTGCGGAGCTTTTCAAAAAGACCAAACAAAAATACGTCCTCACCGAATTGCATCTTTCCCACAACAAAATCACTACTAAAGGTAATTTTAAATATATTTTACTTTTATTTTATTTTATTCCAAATTTTTATTTTTATTTGATCAGAAAAATGAATTTATATTATTTTAATTTTCAATTTTAAGTCATTTTTTTATTCCAAATTATATTTTTAATGTGATCGAACAATTTATTATTTTTTAATTTATTATTTTCTATTTTATTTTTTTTGATCAAAGTGAATTAATATAATTTTTATTATTCATTTTTTTTATTAAATTTTTTTTTGTTGATTTAAAGAAATTTTTTTTATCAAATTTTATTTTAAATAGGAGTGACTTCAATATTCAAATCTATAATTCCATACATTGAAGAGAAGTTGTACCCATACACTTTAAAGAACAACAAAGTTCCTCTGTGGATCCGTCTTGAGTGGAACAGCAACATCAATGTGAGATCTGCCCTTCAGTTCTTGACAGAGAAGAACGTGCTTCATTGTGAAGCTGAGGACAGAGGTATGTGTGGTGCTTCTCATTGCAAAAAATGTGATCCTGTAAAAAACAAAATTAAAATTAAAACCAAAATTAAAAAATATATTTTTTTAAATATAATTTAAATTTTATTATTAAAAAAATGTATGATTAAAAAAAATGTAAAATTAAAATAAATTTAAAATTAAATACATTTAAAGAATAAAATTTTACAAAAAATTTAATTGAAAAATTGAAATTAAATAAAAATTAAAATAAAGAAAATAAAAAATTTTAATGAATTTTTCAAATGTAGAAAAACGTGTTCCCTATGCACCTTTACTTCTTCAAACCTGAGGCACAATACGTGGCACTCACAGTAGATTCTCCAATTTTACAAACACAATCAAAAGTAAAAAATAAAAAAATAAAAAATAAAAAAATAAAAAAATAAAAAAATAAAAAAATCAGAAAATCAAAAAATCAAAATAAAACCAAATTAATATTTTAAAAAATTTGTTTAAAATTAAAAATTTTTATTATTTTTTGAAAGTTGAAAATTTTTTTGGACACCAACACTGTCCTAGAAATGATGAAAGATTCTTCAAACCTTTTCACTTTCAAAAACCTCGTGAAAAACGAAGTGACCTCAGAAGAAGGTAATTATATTTTTATATAGCAGAATTAATTATAATTTTTTACTTTATTTTAATTTTAAAAAATATTTTTTTTATTTTCTTCATTATTTATATTTCAAATAGATATTTTTATTTTTTAGAATTATTTTTATTTTAAAAATTATTTTTTCATTTTCAAATAGATATTTTTAAAATGTTATTGTCATTTTTTATTTAATTTTTATTTTTTAAAATTTTTATTTTTTATTTTATTTTTTTAGCAATTTTTTATATGACGAGTGTGGTATGTCAAGAGCTCGATAAACTCAAGAAGAAATCACATGAGGCACAAGCTTTCTTGAGGGAGATCGATGGCCCCACTGGTGTTGGTGGTTGTGTCACCCGAGGACTCCTGGTCATGCTCTCTGCTGAAAATGAGGTAAAATTAAAAAAATAAGGAAATTAATTATGTAAAATTTAAAATAAATAAAAATAATAAAAAATATAAATTAAAAATTAAAAATGTTGAAAAATTAAAATTTATAAAATAAAAAATAAAAATTAAAATGTAAATTAAATATAATATTTAAATAAAAAAATGTAAAAATTAAAATTAAAAATTAAAAATTAAAAATTAAAAATTAAAATTAAAAATTAAAATTAAAAATTAAAATTAAAAATTAAAAATATAATTAAAAAAATTACAAATAGAAATGATTGAAATAAAATAAAATTGAAAGAGCATTAAATAAAAATTAATAATAAATCTAAATGATTAATAAACGATTAAAATAAATGATTAAAATAGTAATAAAAAGTTATTCTTTTATTTTTATTATTACTTAATTCATCAGAATCGTCATCGTCACTTTCGTCAATGAAATTGATTTCTGACATTTCTCCGTCTGTCACAGTTCTTTATTTATAAAATTAAAAAATCAAAATAATTTTTTTTATTTTTTTTTATTTTACTGATTATCTTTGTATATGGATTTTGTAGATCTTCTTTGTGATCCCATTACAAAACCACTCGATTTTGTGTTTGATCTTTTTTGTACAGTCTGAATTTAATGCAAATTAATTAAAAATTAAAAAATAATCAATTTAAAAATTAAAAATTAATTAAAAAATAATTAAAAATTAAAAAAATAATTGAAAAAATAATTAATTTTAAAATTAATTTAATTAAAAAATGGAATACATTAAAGTGATTGTCGGATGTTTTTCTGTTTGTATTTGTTTTTGGGCTTGTGGTGATTTCGTTGAGATTATGGCTTGAAAGTGAAGTTGACAAAGTTGTAAGTGGAGCTGATAGTTCAACAAAAAAAAAAAGTTAATTAAAAACTACATTAAATATAAATTTCAAAAAATAAATTCAAAAACAAATTAAATTAAATAATTAGATCAAATAATTCAAAATAAATTTTTCCAAAAATTAAACCAATCTAAAATAATTAAAATATGAATTAAATAAAATGTCAAATTCAATTAAAAATAAATAAAATTTAAAAAATAAATAAAATTTTAATAAATAAATAAAAAAAATAGTTAATAAAATAATAAAAAAAAAAAAATAAACAATAAAAAATAAAAATTTTTTAAATAATAAAGAATAAAAAAATTAAGAACAAAAAAAAAGAAATAAATAAAAAGAAACAAAAAAAACAAGTTTTTTTTTTTACGAGAAGTGGGAACAACAGTCTTTCTTTCAATAGGAGTATTGTTAGCATTGGCAATGGAGGAATTTTTGCGGTTGGGAGCATTAGGGTCAAGAGGTTTGATCTTACAGGAGATCTGGTAGAGTTCTTCGGGAGTTTTGAAGGTGATTCGGAAGAGGGCCGTTGCCAACTTTGTTTTCTCTGTTATTTTGAAGTTTTCGAGGGTTCTGAAAGAGAGCAAGTGAGCTACTTGCTTACCAATCTGCATGAATTTTTTGTAGTTTATTTGTCCTAAATTGAAATAAAAAAAAATCAAAAAAATAAAAAAAATTAATTCCAAAAAAACAGATTTTTCTTTTAATAAATTTTCTTTTATTCTTTAAAAAAAAATTTTAAAAAAAAATGTTTTAATTAAAATCAACAAAATCGAGATGTTTGATTAAATATTTTTTGTTAAGCTTTTAAAAATTTTGAAATTAAAAAATATTTAATTGAAATCATCAAAATGCAGATGTTTGATTGAATATTTTTTTTATTGATAACTTTGATTAAATTAAATAAAAAAAAACTGATTTTACCATCAACCAAGTTGGGCAATTCCAATGAATAAAATAAATTTCCAAGAGCAGGTGCTTTAAAAAAAAGTATAAAAAAATTAATCAAAAAATAATAAAAAATAAAAAAAATAAAAAAAAAAATTTTTTTAGTAAGATTTACCCATATATGGAAGACAAGCTTCCTTCTTTACATCTTTGATATTTATAACATAGTTTTTGTAATCTCTGAAGTTTCCTTGTGGGTTCATCAATAGAAGAATTTCTGACCACTTTGCGTAGTCTTGTTTGGAAATGTTCTAACGAAATAATAAAAATAAATTTATAAAAATATCTTCAATAAATAAAAATAGAAATTAAACTAATTAAAAAATAAAAAAATAAAAAATAAAAAAATAAAAATAAGAATAAAAAAATAAAAACAATTTTTTTACTTTCCAATCTTTTGTTAACCTTGTTACTGAAGAGTTGTTTAAACCTGCAATAATTGCTGCCATTGAATTAAAATTGTTCACTTTGTAGCATTCCTAAAAACCAAACAAGTTAACGAAAAATTTAAAAACAAACAACAAGAAAATAAAAGAAAATGAAAGATTACATATGCGATTTTAATAAATTTGGAAATATAAGAAGGTCTATTATCGGAAGTCAAAATCTCTGTGGAAACCCAAAAGGAGACTAACGGAAAAAAAAAATAAAAAAAAAAATTTATAAATAAAATTGAAAAAATTAATGAATATAATTATGATTGATGAAAAAAGATAGATTTTGGTGAAATATTTTTTTTTAAAATAGAATTTTTTTAATCGAAACAATTTTCTTGATTGAAAGGAAATGAATAATTTATATTAATAAAATTTTTTAAAAAATAATTTTTTTTTGATGAAAAATATTTTGTAATAAAAAACATTTTGTAATAAAAATATTTTTTAAATTTTTTTTTTTTACGTTGGTTAAATCTCACTGCCAATTTATGGATGTTGGGAGCCTTTTCTTCTTTATCTTTTTTTGTCCAAGCAGCCTTTTTGAACTCAGAAGGGAGAAAGCCGTTGAACATGAGACTCTCTATGTATGTCAGTTGTTGAGCTATTTCGGAGGGAGGATAAGACAAAAGGGGTTCGCTCTTTTTGTCTTCAAGGAATTGTCCCAAGTCGAGTCTCTTCCACAGTTTGAGCCAACCCTTTTATTTAAAAAAAAAAAATTAAAAAATTTAATAATTAAACATATATTTAATTAAAATATTTGATCTTTTTAAAAAAAATTTAATAAAGAATAAATATTAAAATTTGAAAATAATAAAATGATTTTTTTTTTGCACAATGTTTATCAATTTTTATTTATTTATTATTCCCAGTTGTATTCTGATTAATACTGATCGTTTTATACAATGTTTGATTTGTACAAAATTACAAGTTGGTGGATATAAATTTCTGTATCCAACATTTTTTTGTATCATTTATTAATTTCTACTATCAAAACAGTAATATCAAATTTTTTTTTGAAAAAATTTTTCAAGATCGGGAATTATCAAAGATGTAATAAACTCCATTTTTTGAATCTCCTGATGTAAGGTTTTATAAAAAGATAATAATCTTTTATAAACATGAAAAAGGATGGAATAAATGTGATTGTAAAGTTCATTAACATTTTACAATTAGTGTTAATTTGATAGAGAATTTGTAAAATAGATATTCTCATAATTTAAAGATATTCTCATAATGAAAGGATATTTAAGAATGAATATGTGACATATCCTTCATTCATTGAGAATAACTTGAATGATTAATGATTTATTGAATGAATTGGATTAAATTTAAAAATTTGGGTAATATATATCAAGATAAAGAGGTTTTATTAAGGTATAATATCAGTTGAGAGGATATCTTTACCTTTGATTTTCCATATCTTACTTTGAGACTCTTCAATTCCTTTTTGATGTTTTTGGTGAAATTGACATTGATCTCTTTGAAGTAATCCCTGCACATCGTCAACACCTTCTCGACAAATTTCTCATCATCTTGCTCTTCCCACATATGCTCCTTTGCCCACATGTGGATGAATTTGGCAGCGCGGGCTTTGATGTATGTTTTGTCCTTGTGAGGTCTATCTAACGTAAATATAACAGTCAAGGAAATTAATTTTTGATTTGGTTTTTGTTGTTAGTGATTTAAAAAATAAATAATAATTTATAAAGGGATATGAATGGGTATAATCTTGTTATAAATAAATATGTAGTTTATGTGGTGTCCATAAAGATTTATAAAGATATATTTTTGATTGAAATTTAAATATAATGTGGTTTTTCAAAATATATATTTTATTCTTTCAATTTGAAAAGCATAATGGATAAAATTATTTATAAGAGGTATCAATCAATCACTATAAATTATAATTTTATAAAGAAGTTAATATAATTATAGAAATATGAAAATCAAAAGAGATGATAGATCATCAAAGGTGATAATCAAAAATTAGAAAAGGGAGTTTTTTTGTGTTTGAATGTGATGGATATATTTCCTTGACATGATCCAATAATTGGTATCCTGTGAAGAGATTGATGAAAGAATGCAAGAAATAGGTGGATTCCTCAACAAATGGTTCTAAAATTATGAAATGTGAGTTTAATCTCAATAATTAATTGTAATCTGGGTTTTATAAAGGTGTTTGTTTATACAATGGAAATAGGGTATGAGATTTTCAAAATAAAATAAAGAGTATAAAACGAAATATAAAATTAAAAAAAAATATTTTTATAAGTCAATAAAAAATACCATCTTCTATTTCAAAAAATAGCCATTCCAATATCTGCAAAATAGATCCTCTTTTCATCCCCGTTCTCTTTCCATTTAATTCATCGTACATAGCAGGAGGCTCTGTTGATTTTACATCTCCCACATCTTCCATCCATGGACATATATCGTTCATCTTTGGTTAAAATATTTTTCTTTTTAAAATTGAAAATATTTTTTGATGTTGTTATTATACACTAAAGTTTTTGAACCTGTATTTTTTTTTTTTTGATAAAATTTTTTATCAAAGAGTCTATTTAATTTTATCTTTTACTTTTCTTTTTTTTGACAAAGGCTTGACATAATGTGATGATTTACTAAATACCATTTAATTGTTGTATTTTGAAATAAATCTTTTAATATCCGGGGTGTATTTTTCGGTTTGAATTAAAAAAATCGAATGAAATTGAAAGAAAAAAATAAAACAGATTTAAAACTTCCTTAAATCATTAATTAAATTCATCCAAGTAAATTTTTTTTTGGATATAGTTTTAAAATAAAGAATTAATTTTCCTCTATTAAAGAAGCCAATTTAAAAATAAAGTTTTTTAAATAAAATTTGTTTAGTCTTTATTTCAACTTGTCAACTCACTTTTTAAAATAAATTATTTTTTTTTTTATCAATTCCTTTTCCTAACTATTGGATCAGTAACACAAATAAAAGATTCGTAGAATTTAATGACGAGATAGAGGAGATATTTAGGAATTTTGAAGTGAAAAAGTTGTTTCAAGCAAAGGTAGAAAGTAAAGACAACATCCTTGAAACGAGAGGAATAGTATTTGTGAATATTTGTGTTCCACTTTGTTATTCTTTTTCCTGAATTTAAGATTGACAAGTTTGGAAGATTTCCTATAAGAACGGGTGTTTTATAAGTACTAGTGTCACCCAATCCTATTTTATTGAAATTAAAATAATTTTTATTTTTATTTTTAATTTATTTTAAAAAAGAAATACCTAATTGCCCTGTTTTTTTTTTTTGAAATAATAATAAAAAAATTTAATATTTGTTTTATTTTTTTATTTTGTATCATCAAATTTAATTATTTGAAAAATTCCAACCTTTTAAATTCTCTCCCAAACCATATAAATCACTGTTTTTGTATAAAATGAACGAGTGGTCGTTGGAACATACAATTTTTTTGACCTCTTTGCTGTTTAGCAAAATAGTGAACTTATTTACAAAATTATTATGACCTAATCCCAACTGATATTTATCATTAATTCCACAAACCAACAAATCTCCATTTCTCTTATAAATCATCGAAAAATCTCCTAAAAAAAAATTATTTTTATTTATAAAAACATTTTTTAAAAAAATTTTTTTAAAAAAACCTCCGCAATAAATGTTTAAATTATCTTTGTCTGTATCCAATAGAACGGGTTTGTAGCAATTTTCGAAATCATTGGAGCCCAATCTTTTGAAAATTAGAAAAAACGATCTGAGGAAAATTTTTTTTATTTTTTTTACTGTCCATTTTGATTGGATCCACACGTATAAATTGAGCCGTCGTACTTGATAAATAATGTGTGTTCTCTTCCACATTTAATTTTTCTTTAAATTTGTAAAAAAAATTCAAACAATTTTATTCAAATTAAATTAATCATCAATAAAAAAAATTAATCAAAATAAACCTTATTGAATTGTCTTTCATTGTTAATCCTAATTTACAAATATTTCCTCCTATTGTTTTATGTACTTTAAAAAAAATTTTAAATTTGTTTTTTTTTAAAAAAAAAATAGAATTTCTACAAAGATTCCCGCAAGCATTTTCACCAAACGTCCATATTTCACCATCATTCTTCATAAGTATCAAACCCCATCCAGCACATGTTATTTTCTTGATGTTTTTGTCGTTCACCAATAAAAATGGTTCTATTTGAGATTCCTCCTTTCCTATTGAAACCTTTTCCCCAAAAACTTTTTTTTTGAAATTAAGTTTTTTTTTGATTAATTGGAGATGTTTTTTATTTTATTTTTTCTCAAATTTGTTAAATGAAAAATAAAAATAAAAATAAAAATAAAAAATAAAAATAAAAAATAAAAATAAAAATAAAAAATAAAAATAAAAATAAAAATAAAAATTTTGATTTGTAAGTGTTATTTTATAATTTTTACTGAATAAATCCCCATTTCCTTTGTAAATAACTCCCATTTCTGCACAACATTTTATTACTTTGATTGTTTCATCTTTCATTAAAAGCTGGGGAACGTGATCACCTGTGTTATCCTTGTCGAAATTGCTTCCCAATTTCCACACTTCCCCATTTCTCATAAGGATCATCGAAAAATCATATCCTTTTTGAAATTTCAACCAAAATAAAATATAATAAAAAATTTCTTTAATACCTGAGGAGATCATTCTTATATTTTCATTTGTCATCAATAAACTTGGATTTGTCAAGAAAAATTCATCCACTTCTTGATCGAGATGCCCTAAATTTCCATATTCATTATCTCCAAATGTTTTGAGATCTCCATTCACTTGTTTGGAAACAAAATGTTTCGCGATGAGAATAGAAAATATGGTAATAATCAAATTGAAAATTTTTTTGTGAGAATTTAATGTGCGCCATATAATTTGGATCAATTTTTATTACCAACATTATATAATTGATCAACGAGATCCAAATAATCTTATCATTTGTATATGTTGATTAAAATTGATCCAATTAACAATCATTTTTACTAACAAATTTTCATTATAGTTTAATATTTTGAAGTAACTTAAAAAAAATTATCAAAATTATTGAATTATATTTCAAATATATTTCTATTTTGTAGTTGTATTAGAAGGAAATATTCACCATAATAAAAAAAGTTGGAATCAGTCAAAGGCATTTTTTATATATTTGAATAAATTTATTAAAACTTCATAAAGAAAATGCTCTCACTTTCAAACTGATAGAATGATCCTGAAATAAAAGGAATCCACAAAATAGGATCCAAAAAAAATTTTTAACAGTTCAAAATTTGTTAGTCATAAATAGACATGTCCAAAATTTACAACTTTGTTAGCGGATATAAATTAATTGCTAACAAAATTTACATAAGGAAAAATAATTTGCATAATTATGCGAATCACCATACACTGTATGTAATATCATTTGTATATTAGAAGTTATATCTCCAATATAGAGATGAATGATTTTTTTTATCGTGTTATCTGGAGGTCCAGACACATATTAAAAAAGAAAAAAAAATTTCCCCTTATGTAAACTGTTGTAAAATTTTGAACATCTCTAAGTCATAAATTAATATCCAAAGGTTGTAAATTTGAATTGCAGTTCAATGCACAAGATTATAAGTAAAAATTTGATTAGTAATGCTTGGTTGTAATTTCAAATCATTTCAAATTTTTCTGAATCATTTCTTTATCTATATTAAAAAAACTCCCTCATTAAATCCCTAATTGATCAAACCCCTCCTGTTTTGATATGTGATGTTATGACGATTTCAAAATTTGAAAAAAAAAAAAAAATAAAAAAAAATGGAAAACACAACAAAGAATGTGCTTTATTATTTTAAAGGAAGAGGTAGAGCAGAGGTGATTAAATTTATAATGAGTGATTATACAACATGGGTGAGTAAATAAATGAAATACTTTTTCATAAACAATTTTATTTACAATTGTCCAAACAACAGGAAGATCATTATTTGAGGAATAGGGAAGATTTCTTGTCAATAGAAAAGGATTTGCCATTCAAGCAAGTTCCATTATTAATAATTGATGGAAAGAAATTGGTCCAAACATGTAAAAAAATAAAAAAAAAAAATAAAAAAAGAATATTTAAACTGTTTAAATTATTCATTGAAATTTTTTTAACCTTTTAAAATTCAATATTTAAAAACTTTATTGTTAATTTATAGCTGCAATAATTAGATATTTGGCTGATAAATACTCTTTGTGGGGAGGAGAGGGAGAAAAGTATGAAGTTGATTGTTTGTACGAATCCATTTTGGATGCCAAATCTAAATTCGGTATGTTTTCCTGGAATGAAATAAGCGATGATCCTCTCCAAAACATAGATTATAAACTATATGAAAATTATTTTAGAATGGAAATAAAGAGAGTAAAAAAAAAAGATTTATTATTATTTTTTTATAATTATTTTTTCAATTAATATTAATGTTATTTTTTATTTTCATGATATTATTATTTTGATTAATTTTTTTTTCATTGCAGAATATTTTTTTTTTTCTTTAAATTATTTTTAAATTAATTAATTAAAATTTTTTTTTGAATAGTGGTTGCCTGTATATGAAAAATTCTTACAAGAAAAAGAGGGATACTTTTTAAATTCTAAAAAACTTTCTTTAATTGATTATGCCTTTTTTGAATATGTCTCCAACTTGGTCGAATACAAGTTCAATCTTACTGAATTCCCTTTTGTATTGAAGCACTATAACTCCTTCAAGAACAGACCCAACATCAACAAATATCTGAACTCTGAACAAAGAACTCCTTTGATCACAAAGACTTATGTTCAGGAAGTCAAAAAGACTTTGAGTGGAAAACAGAATTGAAAACTTTTTTTTTAAAAAAAAATAAGTAAAAAAAAATAATGAGTAAAAAAAAATTAATTTGTTTTTTCAAAATAAAGTGTTTTATATTTTTATTTTTGAAAACTTTTAAAATTAAAAATAATCTTTTTTTACAAATGAATACAAAAGTTTTGTGAGATATTTCAATCTATTATTAAATACAATAGCTTCCTTTTTTTAAAAAAAAATTTAACAAAACCTCTTTTTTTTTCACAATCCATTAAACCTCCAGCTAAATCAAACGAGAAGCTACCCAAAAAAAATTGAGAAAAATATAAAAAAAAAATATGGAAAACACTTCAAAGAATGTTCTTTATTATTTTAAAGGAAGAGGTTTGGGAGAAGTGATCAGAATTATTTTGAGTGATTATACAACATGGGTGAGTGAATAATGAAATTCTTTTTCATAAAAACAATATTATTTACAATTGCCCAAACAACAGGATGATCATTATTTGAGAAATAGGGAAGATTTCTTGTCAATAGAAAAGGATTTGCCATTCAAGCAAGTCCCATTATTAATTTTTGAAGGAAAGAAATTGGTCCAAACGTGTAAAAAAAAATAAAAATTAAAAAATCCAATGAAATTTCAAACAATCCAAAATGATTCCAAATAATATTTTCTCAAATTTAATATAAAATCTTTATTGTTATTTCAAGCGGCAATAATGAGATTTTTGGCTGATAAATACTCT
>JAMYWO010000040.1:171734-209472 GCA_024220525.1 Cochliopodium minus | reverse complement strand
TTTTGATTGCTGTACATTTCCTTAATGATGTTCTGATAATACATCTCCTCTTTGTTATTTTTTTGTGTATCTTTTTTGATCCTTTCGAGAGTTTTTACAGCACCCACATTTCCCAAACTTGCAGAAAGATTTATATAATGAAATCCTTTAAAAAATCGATAATAAAATAAAAAGTTTTAAGAAATAATAAGTGAAAAAGATGAAAATGAAATATTAAATTAAATAAAAAAAAATAATAAAATAATATAAAAATTAAAATTAAAATTAAAAATAATAATTTTAAATTCTTATAATCATAAAAAAATAAATACCTTTTTTCTCATCTCTTTCTCCATTAATTTCACCTCTATAATACATTTTGGAAAGATAGTAAGCAGAAGAAGAGCAAACTTTTTGTTCGAAAGCTTGCAAGAAATAATGTTCCGCCATCTTAAAATCTTGTTGAACACCCATTCCATCGTGATACAAAACCCCCAAACAATAAAGACTCTCCAAATTTCCTTTTTCCGCTGCTGTTTCGTAATATTTGAATGCTTTCTGACAATCAACTCTTTTTTTTTAAAAATTTTTATTTTTTTAAATTTATTTCAGATTTAATTTTTTTTTTTTTTTTGAACTAATTTTTTAATATTTATTTATTAATTAAATAAAAATATTTCTTTTTTGTCAAAATTTTTTTTACTTGTAAATGGAATTCCCCTTTGAGTAAGCCATTCCAAGAGCATGTAGAGCAGCGGGGTGATCCATTTTGGCAGATTTTTCAATGTATTCAAAGGCTTTTTTTTCATTTTTTTCGCAACCATAAAGTCCTGTTATAAAAAATTTAAAAATTTAAAATAAAAAAAATAAAAAAAATAAATTAAAAAAAAAAACAAATATTAATATAAATATTGGTGTAAAATTATTTTTTTCATAAAAATCTTGCCCAAAGAATAAGCAGCTCCCATAAAATAAATAGAATAACGATCTCCCAAAAGAACACCTTTATGAATGTATTCCAAACCTAAATTAAAAAATACAAAAAAAAATTCAAAAAAAATTAAATAAAATAAAATCAAAAAAATAAAAAGATAATCGAAAACTAAATTAAATCAAAAAAGTAATAAATAAATAAGTAAATAAATTTTAAAAAACCTTTTTTGATATCAATTTTTGTATTTAAAATTCCTTCAAGATACGTTCTTCCATAATTGTAAGAAGCCAATACTGATCCTAATTCTGTTGCCCTAATTTGTTATGTATTTTTATTTCACAAATTTTAAAAAAGGTTTTTGACGCAAAATTTTTACCGTTCCCAATATTTAATGGCCTTCTCAATGCTAATTTTTACTCCAGCTTTTTTTATTAAATATAAAAAATTTTTTTAATTTAAATGTTTTTTAAAAAAGATAACTCTGCCCATTGTAGTAAACACATCCCTTCAAAAAATAAAAAAAAAGGAAAAAATTATTAATTTACATCCATTGAAGAATTTAAACATAAAAAATAAAAATAAAGCATTATTTTAAAAATTGTTTGAAAGAATTTCTATTTCTTTTGTTTAAAATCTCTAAATTTTATTTAGACATCTACAAAATTTCTTAACTTTGTCAACCGGATATTAATTTTTGACAAAATTTAAAACAGTGAAATAAAAAAAGAAGGGATTTTTATTTTTTTTATTTTTACCAAAGAAAAATAAGCCCTGCAATCATTCAATTCTGCTGCCTTTTCCAAATAAAAAAGCATTTTTTGCTTATCAGCAAGAATAGTATCAGTTCCACTTGTATAAATATCTGCAAGAATGAGATAGGCCATTGATTCACCCCTTGCACCCAATTTTTCTAATTCTTTGATGGCTTTCCTTGTATCTTCTTTCATCTTGGAAAATATACTCATATATTCAGGACCAGCATCTTCCAACATTTTCAATAAATCCTCCATATACCTTTCAGAATAGAATATTGTGAATAAATAGTGATTTAAAAAAAAAAAACTGAAAATTATTACCCACTCAACATTTTTTTTTTTTATTTTTTTTTTTCAAAATGTATCAAAACTTTTATTAATTCCACAATTTAGATTATTCAAAGTTATCCTTTGATGATTGAAACAAAATCTTAGATTTTAATTCTTCATATTTATTTACACAAACCTTTTAATGACAATATTTATTCAAAAAGAGAGAAAGGTCAGAAAAAGGTAAACAAATTTTCGCTTTCCAACTCACTCTCAAACAAAGATATATTGGTGTCATTAGATATTGGTACAATCAAAGAGTTACTGGAAGACAAGTTACTGTTAGGGTTAAAATTGTTTTTGGGGAAATTGTTAGAAAGATTACAAATATTATTCATACAAGAAGAAGAAGAAGAAGGATTATTGTTATTGTTGAGATTTACACAGTTTGAAAAGAAATCAATGTTGGGAGTGGAAAAGGTTAAATCCTCTGAAGAAATGCTCAAAATGTTTAGATCTTGATAACTGCAGTTGTTCTTAAACAAATTGATGTTGTTGCTGTTTTCCAAACTATTGACATCCAAAATATTATTATTGAAATTATCATTAACATTATTGTCAACAAAGAAATTATTATTTACATTTATATTATTATCAAAATTATTATAAAAATTGACATTATCAATATTATGATTATTGTTTAGAGGTTTTTCAAGGATGGGATAGGCAGTGAATCTACTCATATAATCAGCCAACTGGTGTTTGGTATTGCACACGATGGTAATGTTCATGAGATGATTCAAACGAGGGGGCATTTGGCTGTCATCAGGATAAATATTAACCACTTTCTTCACGTTGATAACGTTGAAACCTTTTTTAAAAAAATAAATAACAGTTTTAAAACATTTAAAAAAAAAAATTTAAATAAAAATGGAATATTTACTTGGAAATCCAGTATCAGTATCCTAAGAAAATAATTGTTAAGAAAAAAAAAAAGTTTGCAAAAACAAGATTTAAAAAATTTGTTACACAATACATATTATTTTGTACAATGGCCTTTTTGAATTTTTTTTTATTTGAAAAAAAATGATTAAATTGAAAAATGATTTAATTTTAATAACTGATTAATTAGAAAAAAAAAAATAGATCGATTTACATGAACATAATTTCCATCAGCTTGTTTCCATAGAACATTGGAAGTAAAAACCAAACTTGTCATTACAACATCATCAGATCTTTGTAAGGTGAACTTATATTTTTTCTTGTCCATGACGTGGTGATGTCTTTTGTGAATGAGGTTCGGATAGAACATATTTTTAAGACTATTGTATCCCAATAAATTTTGGAACGAAGCAGAAACATCTTTTAAAAAATATATTAAAAAAAATTAATTTTAAAAAAATAAATAAAAAATATATTCAAGGTAAAAAAAAAAAAAATAAATAATAAATTTTTAAAAAAATAAATAAAAAAATTAAAACATTCCAAAAATGTAAAAAATTGTAACCCAAAACGAAAGATTTGAAGGGATACGTAATCTTCTCTTCTTTTGGAAAAAATATTTTTGTGACCATCATCATTTCATTCCCAAAAGCTTTCATTTAAAAAAAAAAGATGAAATAATTAAAAGATGATTTAATGAATTTTTTCTATTTTTTTTTTTTTACGATTAAGGGTCTTGTACTCGAAGACTTTGGTCATTTCTTCGATCTTTCTTTTCAGTGACTCTATTTCTTTGTCTCTTGGATCTACGTTCACTTTGGTTTTTTTGTTTGCGTTTTGGAGGAATTTAAAACCACACTCAGAACAAAATTTCGCTTTTAAAATTTAATTTTTTTATAAAATAATATAATTATTTTCAGTGAAATCGAATCAAATTTATATATTTGAATTAACTTTGTTCGTATTTCAAAGTAAATTCAATGGGATTATTATTTTACCATTATATTGTTGCCTATTTTTACATGATTCACAAATTATCCCTTCCTTCTTCAATCTCTTTAATTCTTCTGGATTTTTAGGTCTTCCTAACAATGATAATAAATTAATAAGGGAGGATGAATGATTATCTTCAAATGATATTTTACCATGAGCTTTTCTTTTTTCATTTTCTACACATTCCACTTTTCTTTTTACACAATATGAACATGGTCTAAATAACAATAAAAAATCAATTTTATATTGATAAAATCTTTTGAATCCAATTTACCTTTTTCCATCACATTTCTTTATTTGAATTTTTAGAACATTTTATTCAGTTATTTTCCAAATATTTTTTTTTTATATACCTTATGGTTCTTTCGGCAACTCACTTGGATTAAATTTTTTGAAAAGTGATTAAAAATTTTTATGGAAATTTTTTTGTTCATTTGGATATATTACTGCAAGCAACCACATCTCTTTTGCTTGGAAGTTTTGTTTTTTCTTTTGAATTCATTTTTTTTTTTATTTTTGATATTCTTTCATATTTTTTATTGAACAAAACAAGATTCAGAAAACTAAAATTAAAGTGAATTATATTTCATTGATTTAAAGTCAAATTGAAAGCGATTTCCAATTGTTGTTTTGAAAAAGAGATAAATTAAAATACAAAATTTATTTGAAAAATATCAAAAACTAATTGAAAAAAGAATCAGTATCAAAACCTTCAAAATTGTAAGAAGTTAAAGGAACAATGTAATTATTTGGAGAAGGAGACGACTCAATTATAGGAGACTGTAAAAAATCACTGTGTATCTGAATATGATTGGGATTATTCACATTATTTGTTGTTTTATTTACAAAAGTTACATTATTATAGTTATTATTAGGACCATTAAATAAATTTATTCCATTGCTGCCATTATTAACAATGTGGTTGTTTATTATATTGTGGTTGTTGATGTTATTGTTAATAAGGAAATTATTGTTGAATTTAGGAGTAGAAGGGAGAGGATGGAAGAAACCAGAGTTTTTGCTTGTATAGCGAGGATTAGGGTGGAAAAATACCTATTAAGAATATTTTTTTAATAAATATTTAAAAAATTATTAATGAAAAATTAATTTTAAAAGTTTTACAGGAAGTTCTTCGTCTTCGTCAAGATGATATGTCATTGTTGGTGGACCATCGTGTATTATTTCACTCTCTTCCAAATGAAGGTTGATGATCTTGAGAATTCTCAAAGAAATGAGATAGGGAATGAACGTAATTGGGTCCAAATGTAAAGTGAAAATAGATTCAAAATGAATCTTAAATTTAAAAGAAAAAATTAAAAAGAAAAAAACATAAATCAACTAAAAAAATTAAGTTAAAAAATTTTTGGATTTTGATTTTACACAATGTCCATCAGCATGTCTTATAAAGAAAAAAAAAAATTAAAAATTCAAAAAAAAAAAAATTAACAAAAAAGGTTATTACTTTAAATAATTACTTTCTTGATTCGTTATTTTTTTGTTGATGATTCCCTTGTGCCTTTCTATTTTAAAATCGGGTCTTTTGCCTTCTTGATGAAACCTCCTCATTTTTTGGAGAATGATGTTAGGGATCAAGTCGTGGAAGGGAAAGTCGTGCAGTTGTTCATATCCTGATAATTTGCTGAATCCTTCTGAATAATCAACTACGAAAGCAGGAATTGGAAATGGTGGTGGTTTTCCATCATTGGGAGGGATAATCCTTGCCATTACCCAAATTTCATCTATTATTTAAATATAATTTCAATTTTTGGATTGTTAAAGGATGATAAATCCATAATTATTAGTTTCGAGGATTTAATTTAAAATATGAGGAATTATTTATTGATTATATTATGTTCCTCAATATTGAAAAAAAATAATTTACTGATTTGATTTTTGATCAATTCTTTGTTTGTTTCAATCAATTCATTATTCTCTTCTCTCAATTCAAAAACCATCTTCTTTAATTGTAAATTCTCACTTTCGATAGATAAAGGCATAGTTGAACCACATTGATTACAAAATTTGGCGATAGTATCTTGAACAGATTTGCAATTATCACATTTGAATTCAAATTTGATTGATTTTTTGTTTTCTTTTGTGGTATTCTTTGTTTTTTTCAATTTTTTGGTTTGATTTTCTTCTGTTTTTGATTTGGGAGGTCTTCCTGTTGGTTTTCTCTTGTTATCTGTGAGACATTCCACTTTTCTTTGTATGCAATATGAACATTTTGGTTTCAATCCATCGCATTTCGTGTGATGTTGCCGACAATTCACTTTAAATCTTCAGGTTAATTTTTTTTGGAAAAATATGAGTAATAATTACAACAAGCGATAATATCTCTTCTTTCTTTTTTCAAATTTGCTTCCATTTTTTTTTTTGAATTTTTGCACATTTATTCATTTTAATAATATTTGAAAAAAAAAGAGATGTTGAGGAAAGCTATTTCTTTAATACTTTTAATCAAAACAAATTGAAAAAAGAATCAGTATCAAAACCTTCAAAATTGTAAGAAGTTAAAGGAACAATGTAATTATTTGGAGAAGGAGAAGATTCACAAATAGGAGAACGTAAAAAATCATTGTTTAAGTGAATCTGACTTGTATTATTCACATTATTTGTTGTTTTGTTTACAAAGGTAAGATTGGTATTGTTTGGAATGGAGTTATTATTTGTTATATGGTTGTTTATGATGTTATGGTTGTTTATGTTGTTATTAATCACAATGTTTTTGAACTTGGAAGGAGGAGCTAAAAAGCCAGTATTTTTTGTTATATAACGAGAGTTTTGGTGGAAGAAACCCTAAAAAATTTATTCTTTTAAATTCTTTCAAATTAATTTTTAAAGAAATTACAGGTAAATCTTCGTTTTCGTCAAGATGAAAAGTCATTAATGGAGGAAATAATTCTTGATCAATTTCCCTTTCATGCAATTTAAGGTTGAGTATTTTGAGAATTTTAAAAGAAATAAGGTAAGGAATGTTTGTAACTGGGTCTAAATGGAAAGTAATTAAAGTTTCCAGGTGTATCTTAATTTAATAGAAGAATTTAAATAATTGAAGAAAAAATTTGGGTTTTTTTTTTTACACAATGTCCATCAGCATGTCTTGAAAAAAAGTTATTACTAAACAAAGAAAAAAGAAATTATTTTACTTTAGGTAAATCTTTTCTTGGTGTGTCATTTTTTTATTTATTCTCCCTTTGCATCTTTCAATATTAAAACTTGCTGATTTTTTGTGATGATTTTTTGATTTCATCTTTTGGACTATGACTTCAGGGATCAAGTTTGTTAGTGGAAGATTATCAAGTTGTTGGTTTCCCATCAATTTTTTGAAACCTTCTGAATAATCCATTATGTATGCTGGAATCGGAAAGGGTGGTGGTTTTTCATCTTTTGGGGGAACTAGTCTTGCTATTACCCAAATCTCATCTTGAAAAATTTTTTTAAATTATAATAATCAGGAACTTTGAGGAACTTTTTTTAAAAATAGGAACTTAATAATTTATTAAAAAAAATAATTTACTGATTTGATTTTTGATCAATTCTTTGTTTGTTTCAATCAATTCATTATTCTCTTCTCTCAATTCAAAAACCATCTTCTTTAATTGTAAATTCTCACTTTCGATAGATAAAGGCATAGTTGAACCACATTGATTACAAAATTTGGCGATAGTATCTTGAACAGATTTGCAATTATCACATTTGAATTCAAATTTGATTGATTTTTTGTTTTCTTTTGTGGTATTCTTTGTTTTTTTCAATTTTTTGGGTTGATTTTCTTCTGTTTTTGATTTGGGAGGTCTTCCTGTTGGTTTTCTCTTTTTATCTGTGAGACATTCCACTTTTCTTTGTATGCAATATGAACATTTTGGTTTCAATCCATCGCATTTCTTGTGATGTTTTCTGCAATTTGCTTTATAAAATGTATTAAGGGTTATAAATCAAGGAAAAATATGAGTGATTATTACAACAAGCTATTATATCTCTTCTTTCTTTATTCAAATTATTATCTAGCATTTTTATTTTTATAAATTTAATTTTAATCAAAACAAATTGAAAAAAGAATCAGTATCAAAACCTTCAAAATTGTAAGAATTTAAAGGAACAATGTAATTATTTGGAGAAGGAGAAGATTCACAAATAGGAGAACGTAAAAAATCATTGTTTAAGTGAATCTGACTTGTATTATTCACATTATTTGTTGTTTTGTTTACAAAGGTAAGATTGGTATTGTTTGGAATGGAGTTATTATTTGTTATATGGTTGTTTATGATGTTATGGTTGTTTATGTTGTTATTAATAAGAATGTTATTATGGAATCTTGGAGGATTTGTGGAGCTAAAAGGGACTAGATAACCTGTATTTTTACTAGTGAAATGAGAGTTTCGGCTAAAAAAATCCTTATTGTTGAAATAAATAACTTTTTTATCAACATTAATAATTTTTTAAAAGAAATTTACAGGCAATTCTTCGTCTTCTCCCAGATGAAAAGTCATTATTGGAGGATGATCGAAAACGATCTCGCTTTCGTCTAAATGAAGATTAATTATTTCGAGCACTTTCAATGAAACAAGACTTGGAACGCAAGTTTTTGAATCCAAATGTAATGTGAAATGGGATTTAAAATGTATCTAGAATTAAAAAAAGAAAAAGGTATAATTAAAAATAAAATGATAAGTTAGAATATACACAATGTCCATCAGCATGCCTTTTTTAAAAAAAGAAAAGAAAAGAATTTTTAGTATAATTGAAAGATTATTAAAAAAAAAGAAATACTTTAGATAAGTGTTGTGATAATTCGTTATTTTTTTGTTGATTGTCCCCTTGTGTCTTTCTATTTTAAATCCAAATTTCTTATTATCTTGATTATAACATTTCATCTTTTGGATTACTGCATTGGGAGTCAAATCATTAAGTGGAAGATTGTCCAGTTGTTCATATCCTACCAAATTTCTAAATCCTTCTGAATAATCCATTATGAATGAGGGGATTGGATGTGATGGTGGTTTTCCATCATTAGGAACTATTATTCTTGCAATAACCCAAATCTCATCTTTGAAAAGAAAAAAATAATCTAAAAATCTAAAAATAATTTTTTTGAGGAATTTTGAGGAACTTTTTATAATTTTATAATATATTTCCTCTTTTTCTTTTTATTTTATAATTCCTTTATTATATTCGAGAATGAGATCAAATTATGATTGTATTATGTTATTATATTTTAAGATTTTTTTTTTTTGAATATTTTTTTAAAATTACTGTTAGTTTTGATATCAATGATTCTCGTCAATTCTTTGTTTCTTTTGATCAATTCATTATTTTCTTCTTTGAGATCAAAAACCATCTTCTTTAATTGTAAATTCTCACTTTCGATAGATAAAGGCATAGTTGAACCACATTGATTACAAAATTTGGCGATAGTATCTTGAACAGATTTGCAATTATCACATTTGAATTCAAATTTGATTGATTTTTTGTTTTCTTTTGTGGTATTCTTTGTTTTTTTCAATTTTTTGGGTTGATTTTCTTCTGTTTTTGATTTGGGAGGTCTTCCTGTTGGTTTTCTCTTGTTATCTGTAATACATTCAAATTTTCTTTGTATGCAATATGTACAAGAAGGTTTCAATCCATCGCATTTCTTGTGATTCTTTCTGCAATTCACTTGTATATTAAAAAATGGTTTTAAAAATTTAGGAAAATATGATAATTATTACAACAAGCTATTATATCTCTCCTTTCTTTATTCAAATTATTATCCTCCATTTTTTTTTTTTTTTTTTGAATTTTTTTTTATTTTTTTAATCTTCTAACGAAAAAAGAATAAAAAGAGAAAACATCAATTTTATATACAAAAAGAATTTTAATGGGGAATTAAGAATTCAAAAAACTGGAAAAGAAATCTTCACCATCATTCCCAACATTCTCATTACCAATATTCTCTCTCTTGCCATCCTTATTGGAGGCAGTGGAAGAATTCAAAAGGAAATTGTTGATGTTAAACTCTGAACTAAAAACAGTGTTGTCACTCAAAAAGATATCCTGAGTCAAACTAAAGAAATCCTTGTCCAAATTCAAATTAAAGTTACTATTAATATTGATATTCCCAGTGTTATTATTGTTGGGATTCAAGCTAAATTTTTTAAGAGAATCTAAAAGTTTTCTTTTCTGGTAGACGAGGTTAGGATTGTTAATGTTCTTCAAGGGGTTGACTCCCATGAATTGAGGGATGTCGTCATTGGCGTCGAGAAAAAGGGTGAAATCTTTTTGGAGGATGTATTTGGAGGGAACATTGCATTCTTCAATGTCTTTCTCATAAAATTTTACTACGTTCAAAGTGGCAAAAGTGGGTAAATGAGTCATTGGTTCCTTTCAAAAAAAAAATATAAATACAAAAATTTTATATCCTAAAAAATATTAAAATAAATTTTATTTACTTAAAAATATTGAAATAATTAATAAATTTTGTAACCAAAATCTCACAATAATTAATAAATTTTTTTTTTACAATGTAACAGGTTATGTTTATATCTACGTGCATGAATTTTTCGTTTTGTTGCTTCAAATAAAACTCTTGCTTGAATAGGAGCTTGTTTACCATGAGTCCACTGACCCTCTCCAAGTTGAATCCTATTTTTATTTCTTTTTCGTCCACGTTTTGTTGCATTTTGTTGGCGATGAGTTTAGGGAAATAAAAGTTGTTCAAAGAATTGTAACCCAAAGCTTTTAAGAAGCTAGGTGATGTTTCTTAAATTTAATTCATTTTATTTTATTTATTAATTTTTAATAAAAAAATAATGTTTTCAATATTTTTACCTTGGATGAATGCTGGTGGTGGATAGACTCCCTTTGCATCTTTGGGGAAGAATATCTTGATCATCATCCACATATCTTCCATTTCTTTACAAAAATAAATGATAAATTATAAAATTGATTATAATTCAAAAATATGCGTTATATATTCGCTTTATATATTATTATATGGGTATGGGAGATTCTCCATCTTTCACATTATGAATAATACATCATAAAATAAATTTTATTTATACTTACTTTCTTCTTTATTTGGAATGATATTCTTCATCAACATCTCATTTTTCATCTTCAGCATTTCATTTTCCATTATTAGCTGATCCATCTTATAATTCACAGGCTCTGGGAGCTTGGATCCACATTGAGAACAAAATTTGGAATCAACATCACATTCCTTATCACATTTTTCACATTTTAATTCTATATCTATGTAGAATCTTGTCTTTTTGATATTATTATCTTGTTGAGAAAAAAATATGTTTATTTTGAACGATTAATCATTGTAAAAAGGGAATTGATTGTTATTATATTTTGTAATCTCTTTATAATTCTTGAATTCTTATTTATTTTTCTCTTACTTTGTGGTGTTGGACGCCCAATCGGTTTTCTCTTTGGATTAATCATACATTCTATCTTATGTTTCACGCAATTGCTGCATGGTTTTTGTTTATCACATTTACGATGATTTTTTCGGCAATTCAAGCAAGCCACTGTATCCATTATGTTGGAATCAAAAGCCACATTCATTTTTTTTTTTAATTAATTTAAATAAAATTAAATTTTAATTCTACTGTTGTCATAAAAAAATTTTTTTTTTTTGGAACAGAATTAAGTGAACCAATAACCATAGATTTCTATCCATTTTCCAATGAATAATTTTTTTTTTTGATCAAAAATTATTTTAATCAAAGAGGAGGAACCTCCTCTGTAAATTCCTCTTTGTTGGAAGAAAAAATTTCCTCTTTCAAAAAAAATTATTATTTTTCAAAGAAGAAAATTCGAAAAACTATCGTCGTTAATTACAAAAATTGAAACAAAATTTCTCGAATTCTAAATACTTTGAATCAATGTTTTTTTTTATACAAAGGATTATCAAAAATTGTTAAAAATATTTTCATCATTCATCGAAAAATTAAGGTCAATGGAAGTAGAAAGAAAGTTATTTTCTTTGGGTATGTTGAAAACATCTCCGACATTCTCTATTTCTTTTTCAATGATTAAATTAAAGTCAGAATTGTCAATATTACTATTGCTATTGTTGAAGCTGTTATGATAAGTTATGTTTATGTTATTTATATTATTAAAACTGTTTAAAGTATTGTTATAGTTGTTATTAACAAGAGTGTTGGGGTTGTAATTCATGTTGATGTATTCTTTGGAATGTTTTTTGATGAATGGAGGAACAATACCTTCATCACAATAGAAAGTGAGAGTGTGAGGCTTTGAAAAATGATCGGGAATGTATTTCTCTTCAACAAAGTCACAAACGTCTAGAACGTGAACAGTTGCAGTGGCGGGAAGAGATGTGAAAGGATCCTAAATTAATTCATTCAAAACATCAGATTTTATTCTATTTAATAAGTAATATAAATAATATTTTTCTTTTTTTTTTACGAGATAGATATTTATGTTTGCAAAAAGCTTGAGACAATGTCCATTTGTGTGTTTCAAATAAAAGTCTCTTTGATGAGAGAGTCTTTGGGACATCAACCCCTTCACTTTCTCAATTTTGAAAACCGGATCATATTGAGTGCGAATTGGTTTCATACTCATCTTTCCAGGGATAAGACGAGGGAAAGAGACATTGTTAAGTTCCATGTATTCATAACCTAACAAATTTGAAAAACTTTGTGATGTTTCTAATTTAAGAAAGAATTAAGAATTATTAAGTGTTTTTCATTAACAACTATTTACAAAAAGTTTACCCATAATGTATGAAGGCATTATTCCATCAATTTTTCCATTGATTGGAAAGATCAATTTCAACATAAACCACAAATCTGTGCCTGTTTGAATGGAATTAATTATATTAGTTATCAAAAATGTTAATTATAGTTAATTTACTCAATGATTTTCTGAGTTGAAGATTATCGCTTAATTCTTGATTTTTTCTTTTCAAAAATTCATTTTCTTTGCTCAATTCATTTATTTTGCAGATCATTTGATCTGATATTTTATATCCTTTTTTGAGGAAATGAAAAAAAAGTTATAAGGAGGGAATATATAAATTATTTTTCATACCACATTCAATACAAAATTTTGCAATCATCTCATTTTTAGAGTTACATTTCTCACAAATAATAATTCCATATCTCAATCTTTTATCTGAGTATTTTACTGGTCTTCCTTTAAAGTTATAAATGAAGAATGTTAACAATTTCTTTATGAAATCTTGAAATATCTTTACCTGTTGGCTTTCTTTTTTGATTTATAATACATTCTATTTTTTTCTTGGCACAATTGGTGCAAGGTTTCTTTTTATCACATTTCTTATGATTTTTTCTGCAATTCAAACAAGCCATTATCTCATCTTCTCTCAAATCTTCAATCATTTTTGGGGTTTTAATTTATTTCCAGTTTTTTCTTTCAATTTTTTATTTTATATTTTCAAAATGAATTAAGTGATTAATTTTTCTGTGAAATTGAGATTGGTGAATCGTAAAAAACCTTCACTCAATGAGAACTCAAAACTTTTTAAAATAAGAAAAGAATCACTTCTAAAAATAATTCTCAAAGATTTTTTAAAATGGTTTATTTATTTTTATTTTACAAGAAAAGAAAGGAAAATCAAAAATTAGTGAAGAAATTTTCATCATTGATTGAAAAATTGAGATCAATGGAAGTAGAAAGAAAGTTATTTTCATTCAAAGAGTTGAAAACATCTCCCACATTCTCAATTTCCTTTTCAATGATTAAATTAAAATCAGAATTAATCATAATACTATTACTATTGTTAAAATTGTTATTATAAGTTATGTTTATGTTATTTACATTATTAAAATTGTTTAAAGCATTGTTGTTATTATTTAAGTTATTATTATTGTTGTTATTATTTCTAGTGTTGGAATTATTGTTGGGATTGTTATTAATGTTATTATTAAAGGAACTTTCAGAGTGTTCTTTGATGAAAGGAGGAATAGGATCATTTTCACCACATTGGAAAGTGAGAGTGTGAACCTTTGGTAAGATATTATTGGACATCGAACTATCCTCAACATCACAACAAACATCAAGAACATGAATAGTAGAAGTGGAAGGTAGGGATGTGTAAGGATCCTAAAATTAAAAATTATTTAAAATTAAAGTTTCAATTTCATTAAAAATTTTTTTACGAGATAAATATTTATGTTCGCAAACATTTTTATTAAATGCCCATCGGTGTGTTTCACACAAAAATCTCTTTGGTGGAAAAGTTTTTGACACATCAACCCCTTCACTTTCTCTATCTTGAAAATGCAGTTGTAGTGTTCTTGTGCAAAAGTTTTTTTCATTTTTGCAGGAATGAGATTGGGAAAGGAGAAATTGTTGAGTTCCATGTGTTCATAACCGAGCAAGTTTGTGAAGCTTTGAGATGTTTCTATTTAAAAAATTAAATAATTAAGTTTTAAAAACTTTAAATATTCTTGTAAAGTTTACCTAAAATATAAGAAGGTACTATGGTTTTGGAATTCCATTCAATAGGAAAGACCAATTTCATCATAAACCACAAATCTGTGCCTGTTTGAATGGAATTAATTATATTAGTTATCAAAAATGTTAATTATGGTTAATTTACTCAATGATTTTCTGAGTTGAAGATTATCGCTTAATTCTTGATTTTTTCTTTTCAAAAATTCATTTTCTTTGCTCAATTCATTTATTTTGCAGATCATTTGATCTGATATTTTATATCCTTTTTTGAGGAAATGAAAAAAAAGTTATAAGGAGGGAATATATAAATTATTTTTCATACCACATTCAATACAAAATTTTGCAATCATCTCATTTTTAGAGTTACATTTCTCACAAATAATAATTCCATATCTCAATCTTTTATCTGAGTATTTTACTGGTCTTCCTTTAAAGTTATAAATGAAGAATGTTAACAATTTCTTTATGAAATCTTGAAATATCTTTACCTGTTGGCTTTCTTTTTTGATTTATAATACATTCTATTTTTTTCTTGGCACAATTGGTGCAAGGTTTCTTTTTATCACATTTCTTATGATTTTTTCTGCAATTCAAACAAGCCATTATCTCATCTTCTCTCAAATCTTCAATCATTTTTGGGGTTTTAATTTATTTCCAGTTTTTTCTTTCAATTTTTTATTTTATATTTTCAAAATGAATTAAGTGATTAATTTTTCTGTGAAATTGAGATTGGTGAATCGTAAAAAACCTTCACTGTTACAAAAAAAAATTAAAAAGAAAAACCATTTATTTGAATTAGGAAAACGAGTTTCGATTGAAAAACATAAAAATAAATATTCCACTAAAAAAACAAATTTTAATTATTTAATCAAAAAAGAGAAAAGAAATCATCATTTTCGAAATTATTTTCAAAAGAATAGTTGTTGAGAGGAATAACGAGACTGTTAGAAGAATGTACAAGATCAGGAGGGTTATTGAGATTAACAGAGCTGATGTTATTAGTATTGTTATTATCTTGAAGGTTGTCGTGAGGGAAATTATTGTTTTGAACTAAGATATTGTTGCTCCGATTATTGTTATTAATATCCATGTGAATCATTAAATTTGGTTTGGCTTCAATTATATCGTGGTTATCTTTGGAGTTGTAAAGATCAGTATTGTGATCGAGACGATTCAGATTGATATTATTAATGTTGTTGTTTTTTGTATTGGGGTTGTCAGATTGTATAAAATTGTTGAGATTGACATTACTCAAGTTGGTGAAGCTATTATTTAGATAATTTGGATCGTTGAAGTTAAAATTATTATTTTTATTGTTGTTAATATTATTGATATTATTATTGTTGGGATACCAACTGCTTACATTAGTATCACTATTAATTTGATTATTTGAATTAATATTTAAATAATTATTCAACAAATTATTATTTGAAATATTTAAATTATTATTAGAAAAATCGTTATTTTGATGAATCAAATTATTATTATTATAATAAAAATTATTATTGTAGTTTTGATTGGTATCGCTCATATTGTAGAGATTGATGGAGTTGTCGTTAATGTTTTCAATGTTGGTGTTTGGGTTTATCACTTCTTCTTCAAAGAATGAACTTTGACGAGAAAAATTTTCAATCATCTTTGGAATCTGTAAAATAAAAATCGAAAATAATAATCGTTAATTAAATAAAAATGTATTCGTAAAATTATTTTTAAAAAATTTAGTTGTTCAAATGAAATCTTAATTTTCAAAAAAAAAGCTACTTTGTCGTGAAAATCACAGTAATATGTCCCTCTTATTACAATATCAAGTTGAGGAATACTTGACTCGAGAATATCAGAAGCTAAAATTTTGTTGATACTTTTTTTTGGATTTTTTAAATAAATAAAAAATAAAAAATTAATAATAAAAAAAAAATTTTACTTCAATAATCCAAAAGTTGGAACTTTTGAATTAATGTCCTAAAAAATTGTTTTAGTTTTTTTTTTTTTCAAATTTTCTTTTAATATTTTATTTTTTTACAAAGTAAAGAGTGACTTTGGAATTGACTTGGAGGTACATTCCGTTGGAGTGTTTCATGAAGAGATTTTTTTCTTCTCCCACGAGTTTGGGGTTGATCATTCCCCTCACCCTTTCCACTTTGAAAAACACTTTGTTGTCATCAACTTTCTAAAAAGAAAAATTTAAAAAAAATTTAATATTTTAAAAATATTAAAAAAAAATCAAAAAATTATTAAAAAAAAAAATTTTAAAAAATTTTTTTAAAAAAATAAAATAAAATGATAAAATTTTCAACTCTTCTAATTGACTTAGGAACCAAATGAGGCAAATAGAAATTACTCATGTCTTCATATCCAAAAATTTTAAGGAAAGAAGGATCTGTGTCGAGGATGAACGAAGGCAAAGGATAATGAACCCTTCCATCATCAGGAAAGTTGAGGCGCAACATAGCCCAAGAATCCGAAGCTAGATAATGAATAAAATAAAAATAAAAATATAAGTAAAAAATAAAAAATAAAAAATAAAAAATAAAAAATAAAAAATAAAAAATAAAAAATAAAAAATAAAAAATAAAAAAATAAAAAATAAAATAAAAAATAAAAATAATAATTACTAGTATATTCTCTTATCTGGATGAAAGAAGAAAGTTCCATCATTTTTTTTCTCAGACTTTCCACCTTTAAATAAAACATTATTAACAAAATAAAAATAAAATGAAAAAATAAATTTTTTTTGAAATCCAATTTTTTGAAGTAGATTACCTCTTTTATGAGTTGCAAGTTCTTATACTCCAAAGATTCAGGGAGTTTCTTTTTTAAAACAAAAAATAAAAAATAAAAAAAATTAGATTTAATTTTCAAAATAAAAAAAAGTATACACTCCCACATTGGTTGCAAAATCTTGAACCATCTTTTTATTTATTAATTTAAGGTTCTAATAATTTTTTTTTTTTTGAAAATGAAACCAACCTATTTGTTTCGCGTTACATTGCTCACATGAAAGTTGGACTTCATCATCTTGTATTTCTTGTTCTATTTGTTCTGCTTCCAATTTAGTTTTTTTCTCCAAATCTTTTCTGTTAATTTTTATTTATTTTTTTAAATAACCAAAATAATAAAAAATAAAATTTTGATATTAATATCATCATATAGGGTTGATAATGAGATTCGATATATTAAGTAATTTCCATTTTCTATTTTCCAAATGAATTATTTTAATGATTATTATATATGGCCTGAATAACAAGAATATCAAATTTTTTGACATCTTTCATTTGATATTTTGCGAGATAAATTTTGAAATTCTATCATATTCAGTCCAAAAATTTATTAAAAGAGTCAAATCTTGTTTATATCTTCCATTTTATTTTATCAATTGATTTCTTCTTACCTTGGCCTTCCTATGAAGATAATAATATTAAAAAAATTTTATCTTTTCATTTAAAATACTCCTCTGTATACCCAATGGCTTTCTTTTTTTATTTTCAACACATTCCACTTTTCTTTTGATGCATATATTACATGGTCTTTCAAATTATATATAAAAGAAGAAAATTAAAATTTTGATATACACCTCTATCTCCATCAATTTTACCTATTTCCATCACATTTTCTAAAGAGGAGTAAATAATTTACTTATTAATTCCCAAATTTGTTTTATCTTTTGTTGAAATTTATCAAAATTTTTACCTGTGTCCTATCTTGCATTGTAAACATGCAACAACTTTTCTCTTTTCTTTCTTTTCAGTTTCATTTAAACTATTGTTCATTTTTTTTTATTTTTTTTTTTTCAATCTTTGAGATTTAAAAAAAATTAAGTTTATCCTTTCAAAATAATTTTTATTGATTTGTTCTTTTTTTAATTAGGGATGTCCAAAAATATTATAACACTTTAAATTTTGTTAGTAAAAATTTTGAATCCGCTAACAAAGTTGTAATCAATAATTTTATTTAAAAGTTCTGTAATTTTATTGAAGTTCTTTCATTATTTCTTGAAGTTCTCTTTTGATTCAAGACTTTTCTTTATATCTTTTTAAATAAAAAAAATTTTTTTTTCAGAATCTCCTGTGATAAATTAGAAGTTTATTAACATTGTTTGATCAACATTTTATCTCACAAAAATGTATTAAAGAGACCCTATGAAAAAATTACCCTTTTCTCGAGTTTCTTCAACAAAAATGAGTTTGTTTTAAAAAAATTCAAAATTATTTAAAAAATTATCTGAGTAAAATCATTTTAATTTTTAAAAAGATTGAGTTTTAAATATATGTACAAACCAAATTTTGAGGAATTCAAAAATTAAAGAAAAGATCATCATTTTGGGAAATCTCAAAGTTAGGTAAGTTGTCAACAGCTTCACCAACAAGAAGATTATTAGAAGAAAGAGCTAAGAAACCATTGTCACAATCTAAAAAGTTGACAGGATTATCCTTAATAGAAGAACCATCAGAATTGTCCGAATTTTCAGTAGAAAAAGAATCTGGTGAAAAATTAAAGCTTGTAGACAAAGATAACAAGTTTGCATCATTAACATTATTGTTGATTGAAGGGAGGGTTTTGGTTTTGTTTTCGAAACGCTCGAAACTTACGTTTTCTTTTTGGAACAAATTATCAAAAGGAGGTTTGGGGCGAGATTCAGAAGAAATAGAAATTGATCCCATTTTTTGGATTATATCTTATTAAAAAAAAAAACAAAAAAAACAAAATAAAGAAAAGAATATTACTTTTTGTAAATAATTGTTTTACCAGGTAACTCATCAAATTGATCACAAACATATGTAGCTCTGTTAAAAAAAAAAATTAATTAAGATAGTTCAAGAAGTGAATTAAAATTAATTTACCGAACAGGATGTGTACTTTGAGGCAAAGATTTCTCTTCAACTTTTACACTGCAAATTTTCTTGATATTCAAAGAACCCAACTGAGCAAGTCTAGATTTGCTGTCCTAAAAAATTTTTTTAAAAAAATAAAGTGAGGAGATTGAAAATTTTATTTAATTTATTTTCAGCAAATATTTTTATTTTTTTTTTTTACATAATAGTATGTCAATTCGCAAAATGCGTGGACGTAAGTTCCGTTATTATGTTTGATAAAAAACTCTTCTTCAGCCACTGATTTGGGAACTTCGAATCCTTGTATTCTCTTTACACTGAACTGTATTTTACTTGTGTCAAAACTAAAAACAATAAAATTAATTTTTTTTTAAAATAAAAATTAATGAAAATAAAAATAAAATATGTTACGATTTCATGTGTTGAGGAGGTATTCTAAATTTATTTTCGAAAAAGTGTTTTATTTGGTGAATACTTTTTGAAAAATAATTTGATTTTTAAATTTATTTACAGTTTTGGAAAGAATACATTGCTAAAATTGTTGTAACCCAATAATTTGGTAATGTTATGGCTCGCCTCTATTTATTATTTTTTTTAGATGAAAAATAAAGATTATTTTTAAATTAATTTCAAAAAATAAATTACCCAATACATATGAACTGAAAGGACCTTAATAAAGATTAAATAAAAATATTTTAATAAAAAAATTTAAGAAAAAAAAAAAAGAGTTTATTTTTTTTACAATATTGCATTCCATTAGGATAGACCTTTCGGAAATATTAATTTATCAAAAAAAAAAATTTTTTTATTTTTACCAATCTCATCATCAACCACAAATCTGATTCTTTTTTTTTAAAAAATTATTAATTAATTTTCTGAACAATTTAAAAAATGTTGGTGAAAAGTATTACTTTGATAATCCCTGAGTTCTATGATGGTTGTGAGCTCAAGAATTTTTTTCTTCAGAAGATCCACTTCATTATTAAGTTGTGTGTTTTTATATTCGAGAGTATCTGCAAGTTTCTATTTTTGGAAAAAAAAAAATTAACAATCGACTTTTTATGTTTAAAAAAATTAATTACGAATCCACATTGATTACAAAATCTTGATCCCTCTTATTATTTTTTTTTGAATTAAATAACTAATATAAAATTTTTAACAATACCTATTTGTTTTGTGTTGCAATTAGTGCATGATAAAGAATGAATCAATTTGGGTCCGATATCATTTATTTTTTTGTTCACCATTAAATTTATTAACTCATCTTTAGTTTTTCTGAGATAGATAAAATGATTTAAAAAATCAATTTTTGGAACTTTTCATTTTTAATAATCAATAACTTTGTTATAAAATATATAGGTCTTATCAAAGAGAATATTAATGTTATCATAATTATTTAATTGGAAAGATATTCAACAAATATTAATTAATTTTTTTTTATTACTCACCTTGGTCTACCATTTGCCTTTCTTTTTTTATTTTCAGTACAATCTATATTCCTAGATAAACAGAATGAACATGGTCTATTCCCATCACATTTTCTATTTGAATTTTTTGATAGAATAATTTATGAAGGAAAAAATTTGGAGGTTATAATTTGAATATTTACCTATGAGCTACTCTACAACCAAGACATGCAACAACTTTTCCTTTTGTACGATTTTCATTGAGTTCAAAGAGATCTTCCTTCATTTTTTTTTTATTTAAATTTATTTATGAAAACAAAAGAGATGGATCATTTGGCGAAAATATTCGTCATTCTAAAATAAAAATTTTGTTTCACAACAATGTATATACCTTTTCCTTATTTAGAGGAATTAATAAATCATCTTTAAAAAATCAAATTTTTTTTTTTAATTTTATCAAACTCAAAAAAAGGAATCATTAACATTTTGAAAAGAATCAAAAAAAGGATCGTTCTTAGAAGAATCATCAATAGGCAAAAGAAAATCATTGTTAAAACTTAAATAACTTGGATTTTCAATATTTTGGCGAAGAATATCACCAGGAACAGAAGAGGAAACAACCTTCTGTAATATGGAAGGCAATTCATCAAAATTATCCACATAAAAAGTTCCGTGAAGTGTGTCACTCTTTGAAGGCACCGAATTTTCTTCCACTTTAAAATTGCATATGTCAGAAATATGAACAGTACAAATCGTAGGTGACTTACTACAATGATCCTAAATAAAAAATTTAGTTTCAAAAAAAAAAAAATAAAAAAAAATAAAAAATTTTCCAATATTTTTGATCATACAATATAAGTGCTCACTTTTGAAAAAACTTGGACATAATGATTATTAGAGTGCCTTAAATAAAGGCTGTCCTCAAAACTCATTTTACAATTAGCTATTTGTCCATTTACTTTCTCAGCAGTGAAGGTATTGTTTTCTTTGTCTATTACTCTTTATTTTTTTTTTCAAATAAAAAGAATATTAAAAAAGAAAATTTTCAATTAAAATTAATTTTACTTGTGATGCTTTTATTTTTAAAAAGGAAATTAATTTTTTTTTCCTAAATTAAAACCCTAAAAGGTATTTACTTTTAAAGGTATCACTAAGAAGTTTGAGAGTTTGTTAATTGGGAAAAAAAAAAAGTTTTTTTTTTTTTGAAAAATTTCTTACAATCAGGATAATAATAGTTAGTCAGATTATCGTATCCCAATAATTTCAAAAGTGAAGAAGATACTTCTATTTATTTTTAAAGATAATGTAAAATGAAAAGTTTATATTGATGGAATCATATATACCAAGAATATGAGAAGGCATTGGACATGTTTTTTTTCCCTCATTTATTGGTGCAATCTTCATAACAATCCACATATCACCACCTATTTTATAAGTAAATATAAAATTTTTTTATTTTTCAAGATATAAAGGTATAATGACTTTGATGTTAATACCCGAAAATTTCCCCAACTCTATAATCGCTACCATCTCCACTATTTTCTTTTTCAATTGATTAATTTCTTCCTTCAACTTTATATTTTTCATTTCCAAAGATTCTTCCAATCTAAATCCACAATAATTGCAAAATTTGCTTTCGAATGATATTTTAGCTTTGCATTGTTTACATTCAATAAATTTATTGTTCTTAATTCTCTTTTCAAAGGTATTTTTGCTGTATAATAAAAAATTCAATTTAAATTCTCCTTTTAAATTAGGATATTATATTTGAAAAATAAGATGAAATTTTTTTACATTTTAGGTCTTCCCACAGGTTTTCTTTTTTGATTTTCAACACATTCAACTTTTCTCATCGTGCAATTGAAACAAGGCCTTGTACCACAACATTTACGATGTCCTAATTTGCATGCAAGACATGCCACAGTTTTTCTAGTTTCTCTTTGAGAAGAATTCATTAACTCACTTGAAATCATCCTCAATTTTTTTTTATAAATTAAATTTTTATTCACAAAATCATAAAAAAGAGGAATATTCTTGTTATTTCCTCTCTCAATACACAGAATTAAGAGAATAATTGGAAATAATCAGTATCTTGAAGATCCATGAAGAATGAATCATTATTGGAGTTGGGAGAAAGAAGAAGACCATTGGAAGATAGATTCAAAGAACTCACAGTATCATCAAAAAAGTTGTTAATTTCGTTTGGCAAATTACTTGATTTGTTGATATTATTTTGGTTCTTCGAATTATTACTGTGACTGATATTATTGATGTTCATGCTTTGAGAGACATTAAAATTCTGAGAATAATTAACATTTTGAGAATAATTAACATTTTGAGAAATGTAACGATTTGGAATATCCATGAATCCCTTTTCAATCAAGTAGCTGTATTTTTGAGCCATAAAAGGCATTCTACCAATCTTCTCACAAGTGTAGACACAGCAGGGAACATCTTCTCCTCTTGGCAAATTCATTTCTTCAACTCTCATTTTATATATCTTTGTTACATTCAAAGTTGCAATGGAAGGAACATTATTCTGATCCTAAAAAAGAAGAAGTAAAGAATTAATATCAAAAAATTGGGTTTTGTTATTTTTTTTTTTACAATGTAAACTGTTATTTTGGCATGCAAATGAACATAATACCCTTCAAAGTGTCTTAAGAAAACTTCCTTATCAATCAAAAGTTTGTACTCAGGCACATTCCTTCGCGAATGATTCTCGTCATTCACCCTACGTTGGAAATGGGATTTGTGGATGAGATCTGGGAAAAAAAAGTTGTCCAAATTTACATATCCAAGCTATCAATAATTAAAAGAATGAAATTAAAAATAAAGAAAAAAAGGAATTGTAATTGTAATTTTTACCAATTTCAAAAAAGAAGGACTTGCTTCTGAAAGGTGTTTTTTGGTTTTGGAAAAATAAAAGTTTAGTTTTTTGTTGAGAAAAGAAAAATTTTTTTGAGAAAAGAAAGAACCTACGATAAATGAAGGAGGAGGACAATAATAAACTTCGCTCCCAGTCACTTGTCTACTGATTATATACATTTCATTTGCTATGATGGAAAATAGAATATTATTTGAATTAAATACTTAAAAAATCATTTTTTTGTTTTAATTGTTCTTTTTTACTCGAAAACTCCCTCATTTCCTTTGATCTGATTATTGACTTTAATTCTTCAATTTGTGATCTTAACATGCTNTGGTCATCTTACAGTTTATCTAAATATCCAATATTTCTACTTTCCATAAATTTGCTAACAAAAAATTTGAAATGTATTCGCTAGCGAAAAATAAAACAACAACAATCTATCAACTACTGCACATTTGGAAGATATTTGGATGGGACATGAATACAAGCAGGAGTTTCTATTTCTTAAACAACAAACCGTATAAATATTTTTCAACATTTTCCATTTTTTTGATGTACTCCTTATATTTAATTTCATCGTTAAAAACCATTGAAGAGAACTCTGGAATTGGAGTTTAAGAGGGTTGTAGATTTGGATATACCAAGCATCATTCAAAATTTCCGAAATTTAAAAAACTTTGAGGAGAAAGTTTTTCTATCATTGGCTATAAGAATTTTTTTAAAAAATTAAAATTAAAATAAAAATAAAATCAGGGACATGATAATATAGCGAAAATAAATTTTTTAAATTTGATTATACTTACAAAAAAAAATTTTTGACTTATTTTTTCATTTGAATAAATAAAAAATAATTTAAAAATAAAAAAAAAAAATAAGGGATATGATACTTTTATACTTTTCTATTATTAATTTGTTAGTGGAAAAATATTTTTAATTTTCTGATTTTAATAACAAAAAAAAATTTGATTTCTTTTTTTAATTTGAAATATTTGTTATGTCCCTGAATAAAATAAAAAATAATTTAAAAATAAAAAATAAAAATTAATTTTATAGAAGATTTATTATTAAAAAATGATTTAAAAAAAATGATTTAAAAAAAATAATAGTTAAAAAAAAATAAAAATAGAAATTTTTACAAATTTGTTTTTTGCTTCATTATAGTTTGGAAATTTGAGCAAGTATGATCTGTCAAAATAAGCAAAAGTTTCTCCCAAATAAGAAGACATCCAAACATAAATAGTGAACAAGTGTTTTCCGAGAAAATCCAAATCCATTTGATTGAACATCAAAGAGAATATTTTGTGTAATATCAAAACTTTGGGGAGCATCAATTTTCTTTTGTTGACAATCAAGACACATTGAATGATTTTTTTTGATTTTCGTCGAAATCATTCCCGATTTGGAATTCCAGATTATTTCGATGTTTTTTGGTGCTCTCCAACAATCTTATCATCGTCTCCATCGCTTTCTTGTGTAGATTTTCCAAAATAGTGATTCTATTAGGATCATTATTTCTGCAGATTCCATAAATATCCTGATATACTTCACAATATAAATATTAGAATGGAATACATTTATAGGAGGATATGATTTTATAAGATGTAACAAAAAAAAAAAATTACTCTCGAAAAAGGATCTATTTACGGTGTTTAATTCATCCAGCTTCTTAATTTGCAAATTTTCTAGAAATTTTTTAACATTCTCAATTTTTATATTTATATTCTGAAATTGATATTTCATCTTTCCAACTTTTGTTTTCATTTTATTTATTTTTCAGTTTAATATATTCAAACATTTGGGTATTTTGAATTATTCATTCATTTTGATCTTAAATTATCATTCAATCCTTCAATTTTTCTAAAAAATCATTCTCCCTATCAAATTTTTTATAATTTTTTCAAAAACATCTCATCTTATAAAAATGATCAACCCAACAAAAACACTTTTAAAAATTTAAACTTAAAAAATAAATAAAGGGGATTATGAGAATCGAACTCATGACCTCTTGTTTACAAACAAGCGCTCTGCCAACTGAGCTAAACCCCCTCATTTTTTTTAGTTCAAATAATAATGTTTAAATTTTTTAAAACGAATATCTTTAGTTTTTGGAATCCAAATTTACTTCATTTTTCTTTGTAATTTGTGTATATTTCGGTCACGTTGGAAGGATATTTGGGTGCTTCGTTATCAGGCCATTCTTATTAAAAAAAATAAAAAATAAAAAAAATAAAAAAAATAAAAAAAATAAAAAAAATTAAAAAAATAAAAAAATATAAAAAATAAAAAAATAAAAAATAAAAAAAGTTCCTTTTTAAAAGTTTCTTCATCTCTTGATTTGTTGTGGGAACTTGTAACTTGCAAAATACGAATGTCCTTTCTCTCGCTAAATTCATCTTTGATTGAAATCTTATAATTTTTTGTACTAATGAGTTTATCTTTTTCGGGCCAAAATTCAAACCAAAATTGAAGAAAATGTAAAAAAAAAATATATAAGAAAAAGAGAGATTGAATGAATGATATGATATTTTGTTTAGTGGAATTATAATGGAAAAATTCGAAAGAAAAAATTTTATCATCAAAAAATTCGAATTATTTCATATGTTTAGTGAAAAATGAATATTCTTTCAATTCTGAAAATAATACATAACGAAAAATTATTTGCATTTTAATGCGATTCCAATATTCACTTATGAAAAAAACATTTGTATAAAAAGGAAAAATTATTTCTCCTTATGATATAGAAGAAGATTTAATATGATGAGAAATTTGAGAGGGAACAAAAAAAATCTCCTTATTATAATTGACTATCATCGACAATAAATGTTTAACTTTTACAAACCCACTCTATAAATTTTTAATCAAATAAAATAAAAATAAAATAAGAGGAAGAGTGTATCAGGTTTGATGGATTTATAGTAACAAGATGTTAAAATTTAGAGCAATACATATCTTATATCAATCATATTATTATTTTTTTGCAAATGTTAAAATACGTGGAACATATATGTTCACCTCAAAATCGAGTAAAATGAAAGAGAATATACCATTCAAAATTAAAATCTTGAGAGAGATAATGAATATTTCTTTCAATCGAAGGTATATAATTTATTTAGCATTATTTTTATATCATTCTCTATTCCAATTTATCTATCCATAAATGAAGATATATCTCGTTGATTTTACAATGGGATTAAAAAAGTTATGGATATTCTATCTTGTTATTATAAGAGGATAAAAGAATTTATAACAATATCGGGCAGATATTTTTAAATTAAATATTTTTTTTTTGAAAGTGGCTTACATTTTGGATTTGTTGTTCTCGATTAAGGAAGATAGGGAGATGAAAATCTGAGATTTTGCTTGCCAGATCATCTCATAAAAATCATCCAGGTATCCTCCAAGGGATCCTGGGTGGAGATGAACACACTATTCTCCTCGATATTTCCACGAATATTATTGGCGTTGATATATTTGCTTGTATCTTCCTCCTCTAAATATTCTTCTCCGTCAATATCATCATATCTTCTTCTTTGATGGGAGGTTCCTTATTTTCTATAATTTTAAAATTTTGTTGTTTTGGGCGAGAATCATCAAAGATGATATAATTATCATTATTATCACTATCATACGATCTCCCTCATCGTCATGTTCATCGATTTTCAATGAGAAATAATTGTCTTCTATATTATTTTTGGCATATTTCGATTTGAGGTACTTGAATCTTGTTTTTTCAACACATAAAACGTCCTTATATCTATTTTTATTGTAATTAGAATACGTTCAAGAAGTGGGATATTTTTCTCCTTTTCAGAGAATGACATATCGTTAACAGTGGCGATTTGGAACAAATCTTGATATTCATTTTTTATGATCCTCGCAAGTTTTTTGGTGGTGATATTCTCCTCATCTCCTTCCTCTTTCAATATTTGGGCTATAAACAAAGTATATCCACCCAAATCAATCTCTTTAAAGTATTTTTCAATTCCAACTTTTTTAGTGTGCACATCATTTTTCAATTAGGATCTTATCTTCGCTCTTATTCAATAATATATTGTTATTATTTTTATTATTCAATTTATTATTGCTATGATTGAGATGAATTTGTATTATTCATTAATATGGTATTATTTAAGAAATTGTTGCATTTAATCTATCACCCTTTCCTAAATTTTTTTTTTATTTTATATTTCCTTTTTGATCAAATGATAAGAAGATTTGGAGTTTATGAGAAATTAAAAAGGATGAAAGAAAGAGTAATTAGTGTAATTTTAACGTATAAAATTCAAGAAGGTTTGTAAGATGCCAAACAGAATTTTATTTTATTTAATTTATAATTTAGGATTAAAAAGAAAAAAAAGATATGATAAATTTTTTATTTAAATTCTTTTGATCTTCCATCATGATCTTCATCTATTCAATCTTCTTCTTCCAATACGTATTCTTCATCTTTTTCCTTTCTTTTTCTCTTCCCTTTTTTTTCTCTATTTTGTTCATTCAAATCTAATGCTATCTTCCTTGTCAAAAAATAAAGAATTTCGATTTTGATAAATTCTGCAATGTTTGGAATCTTTGCTTCCAAAACCATCCAAATAGTTCTGAAACATTCACACAAAGGTTCTCCAGAAATTGAGACCAATTGATACATTTTTAGAAAAGGAACTTTATCAAACGTTGCAGTTGGAAAATGTTCTACACAATAAAAAGCCATTGGAACTTTGATTTTCGGTGTATTTTTGCAATTTAAAATAGCGCACACTGTTTTGAAATGATCATTGTACAAAGGAAGATTGAAATTTCCTATCATTTGATTGATTTTAGGATGCTCAACTTTACATACACAGAGAAATTTATCTTTAAATTTACCACAATTTTCAATGTCAACAGTTTTGTATGTAATGTAGAGAAGAATGGTGTTTGTTTTATCCATTTCTTTTGGAAAAAATGAAAATATTAATTATTTTTTCTTTTAAAAATTAAAAAATTACTTGGAAATTTCTTTCCAGTTTGTGGACATTCCAGTTGAGTAATGACTTCAGAAATTTCTTTTTGTTGTTGATGTGCATTTGTTAAATCTTCATTTACTTTAGATTTTGGAATTTTCCCAATAGTTTCCGAATTATTGTGTCGATTTCTTGATTGGATCATGACATAATAAATCTTTTTTTTTGACGAAAGTAGAGCAAATAAACTATCAATTCCCTTTTCAAAGGAATGAGAAGAAGAGTAAAGTGTGTTCAAAGAAAAGTCCTTTTCAGAAGAAAATCTTGTTAAATAGGTTCTTTGAACTTTTCTTTGTAAATAAATTTTTTGATCCAAATCTACTTTAAAAGTAATTGGAGCTCCTTTTTCAGAAAGTAAAATATCGAAATCAAGAGATTTTTCATTCCATCCTCCTCCAACCTCACAAAAATCATGAAATAGTTTCTTAAATGGTACATATCTACAAGAAGAAAGAGAAGCAATTGAAGGAATCGCATTGGGGTAAGATGTTGCAGGAAGATCAAAATTGATAAGAAAAGCTCTCATGTGTAACTGGATTGCAAGAAGATACAAAACAAACTTTTCAAAATCTTTGTCATTGTCTAAATTAGATGTAGTTTTCACCATTTCGATCAGGTAGCAACCAAGTAGATGATTTGGTCCCTCTTCAAAATTTTTGACAAGCTTCTTTCCAAAATTGAAAAGAGTAAGAGCGGTGATGGTGCAGTCTTTCAACAACAAGTCTTTTTCTTGAGATTTAGGAACAAGAGAAAACTCGATTGATCTCAAAACACCAGAAGAAACAATTCCCCTCACAGAGTATTCTTCTCGATCATCTTGATGCTTTCTTGTTCCATCATAACTGTCGTTCAAATGGCATGAAAGTTTCAAGAGAGGGATTGCAATAAACTTCCAAAAAGAATTGGGTAGAAAGACATCACCATAAGTAAACCCGATATCCAACATTTCAATGAAAACATCCTTATATTCAATCTCACGATTATTTAGTTTTTTTTTTATACCTTCAATATTTAAATTTATCTTTTCAATGTGTCTCCAAATCCCATCCGCAAGGTTATATGCAATAAATGCAAACTGTCCAAAGCTTTCTTGCTTTATTGCAAGTTTTATTCTGTCAAGTGAATTCATCGGATCAAGATTGAGCCAAATTAACTTTCTCCCTGCTCCTGGTGTTTTATTAACTTGGAATTCACTCTTAAATATTTTTGGTTGTAATGCAGTAAAAATCGGAATTAATTGGTCACCCCCCTTGGTTGGAACTTTTACAAAAAATTCCTAAGAATTTTTATTTCAATAATAAAAATAATAAAAGAAATTAAAATTTCAATAAAATGAAATTAATAGAAAAATATGAAAATAAATAAATTAATAGAAATAAATAAAAACCAAAATAAATACATAGAATGAATAAAATAATGAATGAAATAAAAAGTATTATTTTTACTTCTTTTGATTTGAATATTATTTATGAAGCCCAAAATAGTTGAATAAGCTGGATGATCACCAAGTTCATCAATTCCCAAAAAAAAATAGATGGGATCAGAAATATTGTGAGTCAATTTGTAATCTTCCAAAATATCAAGTATAAAGTCTTCAAATCTGTAGTGAAGAAAAACCCACCCAAATCTTTCCAAAAATTCTCTGAAATCCCCCACATTAATTGTTCTCATTCCATTTCCGGAAGTAAAGTGGAAAAAATGACTAAAAGAAATAATAATAAATAATTTAAAAAAGAAATAAAATCAAATAATACCAAAATGCAGCTCTACAAGCAAGATCTATGTTATGAATATTTATCTCTAAAACACTCTTGAATATTTCCTTTGTATTTGCTACTTCATGTTTATCATTGACTAATTGATAGAGGGTTTTCTTCAAAAGATCGTTGAAGGTGATCATCAAACCAAATGACCCATTCATAGAACATTTTCCTCGATTTTTAAGATGGTATTTTTCAAAATTTTTTTCTAGAGTGTTATCCATGACCGATCTAATTATCTCTCCCAAGATTCTTGTTTTTCCCTTTCCAGGATGATCAGGAATGATTAAATAAGCTGGATTTCTATCAACATTTGATATGGATGTTTCATGGATTGTCTGATCAATAGAATCAAATATTTTCACATTCCAAATGCATTCTTCTTGTCCTGAAATTGTATCTGCAAATGTATTCACTTCTTTGCCTTCTTTAAACGTTAATCTATTTTTATTTTTTACCCATGCTTCAGCTAACTTCTTTACTGTTGCAAAACTGTTTGTTTTTTTACTGAGCTCCAACATATTTTCCACTCTCAATTTTTCAAAAAAATCATTTGGGATTATTTGAGGAATTTCTTTTATTTCATCCTATTTTGATAAATTGTGATTTTATTAATAAAATAAATTTAATTAGGATAATTACTTAAAATTTTTTAAATATGACTAATGAAAATATCATAAGTTGATATTTTTAATAAAATAAATAAATATTTTAGGTTCAAAGAAGTTTATCAATTGTATATAAATTGATTAATTTTGATCTTTAACGATCATTTATAAGTTTATATTTTATAAATAAGATTTAAATGAGAAAAATTTTATCTTTAATTTATAGATATAAATAATCAAATTAAGAAATATCGAAAAATATATTAAAGTTATTTGATTCAAATGATAATTTTGAAAATTCATATATGAATGAAGGTTAAAATTCTTTATTATGATTTACCTTTCGGCTTTTGTTTATATCCTAAATATTTCAAAAAAAAAAAAATTCAATAAATCAAAAATTTTAAGCTATGCACTAAATGTAAATAATTTTTAAGGTGATAATTATCAATCAAGCCCAACAAATGTTTTAGAAATTTTGAGATATAAGTTATTTGATGCAAAAATATTATTTATTTTTTCTTGGTTAATTTATGAGAAAATAATTTTTTATTACCTCCATCTGTTGGATCTGTGGATTTGGGATCTGTAATATCAAATATTATTGTGAGAAAAAATATAGAAAATATAAAAACAATAGAAAATTATTCTTGATAATGATACTTGCTATGATAATTTATAAAGGATATTATTGTTTATTTATGAGAAAATGATTTTTTATCACTTCGCTTATATTAATTTTTGGTCAAATATAAAAATTTAGTGAGATATTTGATATACAACATTAATTGTTTGAACCAAATAATATATTAATTTATTTACCTTTATTGAATCGAAAATTGAGATTCTATCACCAATTGCGATCCCTATTTTATCCAATGAAAAATCATCTATCTTGCTTAATCTTTCTTTTGTTGTTAATTTATTATCAATCAAACTGACAATATATCTTTTCTTATCATTTTCGTCTATACTATCAATGTTATTGATAAAATCTACCACTTCTTTATGTTTTCCATTATTAATTATTTCATTATATTTGAATTTCTTTAATGGAAGAAAAGGTGAAAAATATATATATATTTTTATTTTTTTAACCATTTTTTCTTCTAATATTCTCAATTTGTCTTTAATTTTGAAATTCATTTCATTCAAATTCTCTTCTTTGATCAGACTCAAAAATTCTTCTTTCTCGATGAATCCTTGATTATTTATTATATTATAATACTGACCCAAATTAATTCTCTCTAAAAATTCCCAAAGAGATTCTCTAAGATTGGTCTTCATTTTTTTTTTTAAAAATTTAAATTCATGGAAATATATAAGTTTGTTGATGCAAAAATATTGCTATTTCAGAGTGAAATAATAAATAAATGATATTTTTGGTTAATAGGATCTTTTTGATTAATTTATAAGAAAATAATTTTATCGCCTGCTTAATCTGTGGATTTAGGATCTTATTCTTAATATTAAATATTATGTGAGAAATTAGAAGATATCTCTACAATATTGAGATTAATGATTTTCCCTCTTCCTTATACTTTATGATATATTCACCAGATTTCAGTTGTCGTATTTTCTCTATCTCTTTCTTTAGATCTTCTAATTTATCATTTTTGACATATATTGCATCAAAAGTATTGCAATCATCATTTTCTATATCTTTTGACACATAAAACTTTTTTTTCATTTTTTTTTTTTCTGACTTCATTAAATCAAAAACTTTTTTTTTGAATCTTATATTGATATGTGGAGGATATTTATGGCTTCTTTTTCAACATTGACAATTTCTATCAATATTTAAATAAATCTTGATCAAATGTAAGTCCCAACTGAAGAACAAAGAAATCTATTTCAATAATCAACTTTATCAGCTCCATTGAGAATTTCGAGTTTTTCTGGGAAGCTCTTGAAAAAAAAAAAAAAAAAAGGTTCTTGGAGACTGGAAAAGAAAAGAATTCCTGCAAGACCTCTCAAGTAATGATTGATGTGGATTACCTTCACAATATTAGAGGATGGATATTATTTATCATTGGTCGTTTAAAGAAACCAACAAATTGAACGAAATTGAGTATGATAAAAATCTCAAAATTTTGGTTTGACTTTTCATGAAAACTCCTCCTAAACTTTGAATCGAACATCTTCCCTGCTTTAGTAAGAAACAGACGCTTTAACTCAGACTTAAAAGTTGGATCTTGAATTGGAAAATACTGGAAAAGCAAACATTTACGGATTCTTCGCAGAACCAATCCAGAAAGTTTAATTATTAGAGAGAAAATCACAAACGACTACTAGGACGAAAAGAAAAACTATGAGAAAGGAGACAAAGGTTTGAATATTTGCAAAGAAGAAGTTGGTTCAAAAGGAAATAAAGGGTAATATTTAGAATGGTTGTGATGGAGAAAAGGAAAATGATTGAATAGTAGAGAATTAAATTCTCCAATTTAGGAAGAAAATATGTATTAAACTTTATTTTATTACATTAAAAAGTTTTTCTATTTAAAAATTTAAAAAGTTATCAACATCAAAAGATCCCTCAACAAATAAACTGTTAAAACTGACATTATTATTGGTTCCATTACAAGATTTTGGAAAATTGGATGAAAAGTCAACATTACTACTTTCAAAAAATTTGTCTATGTTGATTGAAGTTGGAGTATTACTACAAGAAGTAAAGTCAGAGAGATCACTCAAATAAAAAGTCAATTTGTCGGGAAAACCAGCAGGAGGCAAAGATTCTTCAGTTACGTTTATTTGGCACAATTTTTGAACACGAATAGAATAAAGAGAGGGATTTTTACTAACAGCATCCTTATTTAAAATAAAGTAAATTCAAAAAACTTTTATAAAAGTTTCTTTTTTTTTTTTTTACACAAAATATTGTGGAGTTGGAGATACAGTAAAGATAGTTCCCATTTTTCATTTTTAGAAAGATTTGTTCTTCAAAGCATATTTTGGGGTCAATACCCTTCAATTCTTTGTATTCACAGTTTAAAGAATTTTCATTTATAACCTTTTTTTTTCAATTAAAAAAAATATTAAAAAAAGTTTGGATAGATTTTACTTGGTGATGATTTCTGTGGATTAAATCAGGATAGTAGTAATTTGAAAATTCTGTTTGATTATATCCCAGCATGTTTAGGAATGTTGGAGAGATATCAAACACATAACATGGCACTGGAAAAATGCATTCTGCTTCACAAGTAGAATTCATTCTTGATATGATTGACATGTCTTGAACTGAATAAGATTAAAAGGTTTTAATATTTTATAAATATTTCCTCTGTTATTAAATTGAATCATTTTACCTATTATATCTGACCTAGATCCTCTAAATTCTATTATTTTCGTTAATTCCAAAACTTTATTCTTCAAAAAATTAATTTCTATCAATAATTCGTTGTAATTTTTTGGTTGAGGAAGTTGATTTCCGCAATGAGAACAAAATCTATCCGTTTGATTAATCATTGATAGACATTTCTCACAATTTATTTCCCCTGATGTATTTTTGTTGAGGAGAATTCTTTTTTCACCATCCATTTTGGGAGGTCTTCCTAATTAATCAACAAAATTAATTTAGGATAGGATTATAGGGTCTATATTAAACTTCCTTTGAACATTTCAATTTTTTTTTTACCATATCCTTTTCTTTTATGATTTTCAACACATTCCACATTTCTCTTTAAACAATATCCGCATGGTCTAACATAATAAAATATAAGCTCATCTTTCATAATCTCTCTTTTCAAAATTCTTTACCTTTTACCATCACATTTCTAAATTCAAATATTGATAAAGATTATAAGTGGACTATTATTTAAAAAATAAGAAGATAATTTACTTTATGATTAGATCTACAACCAAGGCAAGCAACAACAACTCTCTTTTCTTTATATTCATTCAACATTTTTTTTTTTTAAAAATGACAAAAAATTTTTAATTAATTTTCCCCTTCTTTCTCAAAAATAGGTGTTGAGGTGAAGATCACTAGATTCATAACCAAGAGACAAATCGGACATTGGAAAAAACTTAAAAACAGAAGAATAATCATGAGAACGAGAGACATGCTCATTCCCAGAAGAAGAAACATGAAAGGAAGAAGAACTAGAAGAATTAGAAGATTTAGGAGGACTACCAGATAGAGAATTCTTAGGAGGACTGCTTGAAAAAGAATTTCTAAAAGAAAACTTGGAAGGTTTAGGTTCTTTAACAGGTTTTGTTTTCGTAAAGTTGCTGAAGAAGTTGTCACTGGTTTTGTTAGGGGAATAAATTTGAATTCTTTTTTTGATGGAGGGTGGGAGGTCGTCGATGCTGTCTCCGTGGAAGGTGAAGCTTGTTGGGGAAATGTAGGAGGGAACTTTTGATTCTTCGTAGATCTGGCAAACTTTGGTGACTGTACAACTAGCAAATTCGGGAATTTTAGTTTTATTGTCCTTTTTAAATAAAAAAGTTAAAAGATTAAAAAATTGATTTAAAAATAATAAAATAAAATGAAAAAAAATAAAATTTATGGATAAATAAAACCAAATAATTTACCAAAAAAACAGAAGTATCCAATATTAAGTGAAGATATTTTCCGTTACGATGTTTGATAAAAAGATTTTCTTCGTAGGTAAATTTACAAATGGAATGATCCTTCTTCATTTTGACAAACATGATGTCTTTCTCGCTAGTGGTGTGATAATGCTTTTTGGGAATTAAATTAGGCATATAAGTGTTGTGTAATTCTGTTTCTGTGTATCCCAACATTTCTACCAATGCTTTGGATGATTCCATCAAAAAAGATGGGAGGGGATATGATAGATTTTCTTCTTTAGGAAATATTATCTTCTTTAAAAAATACATATCCGAATCTTGTGATTGATCTTTACGAATAAAATTAAAAAAAAAAAAAATCAATTCAAATAAATTTAAAAATTATACTTTAAAATGATGTTCCAATATCTCAATATTAATTGTATTATTTTTTTTTGATGTTAAATTAATCTCCATATTGTGAGAGGAAATAAAAAAAAATATTTTTTTAAAACATATTATATTGGGCATATATATGAATTACAACAATTAACAATATATTTTTGTATAGAAAAATTACTTGATACTGAAATATTGCCCATATCAATTATACAATTCAATTCATTCACTTTTTGCTTCAATATCTCAATCTCCTTTTGTAGATCATCATCATCTCGATAATTATTTTGAAATGTTGGCAGTTTTTGGCCACAATTGGAACAAAATTTGTAAGTATTTTTATTATTAGTGTTACATATTTCACAATTAATCGATGCCTTTCTCAATTTCTTTTCTTTTTTCTCCAATTCAGTCATTTTTGGCCTTCCTATAAGATTATACAAAAAATATATTTTTTGAAATAAAATAATTTTCAATAAATATAATTTCTTTTGTATCTATGAAAGATATAAGATAGATCTTATAGGGTTATTAAACATTTTACCAACAGCTTTTCTCTTTGTATCATTTTCACATTCTATCTTCCTCTTTATACAATGATAGCAAGGTCTATTCAAAATATCAACATATAAACAATTATTTTTGATTGAATAAGAATAAATATTTACCTTTTTCCATCACATTTCTAATTATGATGAATATTGAGATATAAATAAAAATTTATTTATATTTATAAAATTACTCGATGATTCACTCGACATTTTAAACATGCTATGATATCTTTTTTGATATCCTTATCCTTGTCTTTTAAATTCTTTTTCTCTGACATTTTTTTTATATTCAATATTTAAAAAGATATCAAAAGTCATTGAAAGATCAAATTGAGATTTCTGATCGAAATCTATTCAAAAAATAAACATTTTTCAAAATTTAATATTTTGTAAAATATCAAAAATTTAAAAAATTATCTGTTTCATTGTTTGATTGGAAAGAATGTTCTAATCCTGCAACCAGATTATTGTAACTGGTGAACAAATTAACATTATTTGTTGGATTAACATCAGTTTTGTTATTTTCATTGAGCAAAGCTTCAAAAGAAGAAGAGGAGGAAGGAGAAAAATCAAAATTGTCAAAAGAAAAATCATTTGAAGCAATAGATACAGGATCAAAGAGATTGGAGGATTCTAAATCATTGATATTTTCTGATTGAATAAAATTTTGTGTGGGAAGATTATTTGGTGATGGATTAGTTAAAGGAAGATTTTTTTCAGATATATGTACGTTGTAGGAGTAGTTTTTGTTTGTATCCAACACTTTGATTTCTTTGCAGTATTTAGTGACAATATCTGGAACTTCTTCATAACTTTCACAATAATATTTGTAGTCGGAGTATTTATCAAAATATTTGGGGATATCATTTTCATTCAAGTTGACAAAACAAACTTTGGTTACATTCATTGTGCACATATCTATGTGGAATTTAAAATAAAAGGTAAAATAAAAGAAATAAATTTACTAGGTAATTTTGTTCTTGCATCCTAAAAAAATTTATCAAGATATTTAAAAAAAAAAAAAGTTTTTTTTTACAAATTGTATGGTCGTGTTGGTTATAATCTTGTTTTTGATAAAAGTCAATCAAAAAATAAGTTTTACATTAAATTAAATTATTTACATGTATGTATTTCCCATCGGATCTTTTCATGAAAATATGTTCATTATTATTAGAAGTAGGCGTTTTTAATCCACTAACTATTTCGACATTTAAATTCAATATTTTTTTGGTTCCGGGAACAGGAGTGAATCGTTGGCGAACAGAAATGAGATTCTCATAATCATAATTTTTAAGAGAATTATAACCCAAAAAATTTAAAAAAGATGGAGAAATATCGATGATGCTGCTGCAATAATTTTTTTTTTGTAAAAAAGTTTTTTTGAAAAAACCAACAGAAAAAAAAATTACCTAGGTATTGGATATCTAAAGTTTTTGTCAGAAGGAAATTCTATTTTTTTCAACATCCACATGTCAGGGCCTGTAAATA
>JAMYWO010000040.1:144008-156936 GCA_024220525.1 Cochliopodium minus | reverse complement strand
AACACAATCCAATTTTTTTTTTGCACAATTCCCACATGGTCTTTTTCCATCACATTTTTTGTGGTTATTCCTTTGATATGTATTGAGAAAGTTGTTGAAATCTAAATTAATTTGGGTATTACCTGCATAATACTTTCAAATCAAAATTTAATTGGGAAAGAAAGATTGATTGTTTTAATTACAACAAGCTATAATCATTTTTTGTTTTTGAAACTCCATTTTTTTTAAATTTATTTAAAATTCTATTTCAAGTTTTAAAATTATGAGGAAATTATGAGGAATTTTAAATTTTCCTCCTTTATTTTAAATAATTCCAAAAACTAATCACTAAATAAAAACTTATCATCATAATTAAGGTCTGGATAAATCTAAATTAAATAAAAACTACTTTGATTTTAATTATTTTGAAAGAAAGCATCTAAATCAAAATTATTGTTATTGGTGTTGTTGGTATTGTTCATATTATTGCTTGTGTTCGTTTTGGCTTCGTTTTCATTGTATTTTAAGACATTTCCGATTGAAAGATCAACAAAATCATTATCATCAAGCATATGTTCAGAAGAAAAAGAATCAGAAATGAAACTCTCAATAATTGGAGGAACTACTTGATTTAAATTACATTGATAAACTCCATATATTTTATCCATTGACAAAGGAGGGAGATCTTTTTCTTCAATGAATAAATTTTTGATTTCTTTGACATTAAAGGTGTGTATTGTTGGTTCGTAAGTAATTGGATCCTTTTTACAATTTAAAATTAAAACAATTAAAAATAATACAAAAATACTAAATAATTAAAAATTTACGAAATAAAAATAACTGGATGTTAAGATTCTAATAAAATGTCCATTTTGATGTTTCAAGTACAAATCTTCTTCACAAAAAATATTAGGAATTAAAATATTGTTCTTTTTTTCAAGATTTAAAATGAACTTGTTTTGTTTTAACATTTGTTGATGTGATTTGTGAAATAAAGAAGGATAATAAAAATTATTTAGACACTTGTAACCTAAAAGATTTAGAAAGGAAAGAGAAACTTCCATTACATTAGATGAAATCGGATAAGTAGGTATAGTTTGAACTGGAACATTTGTTTTTAACAAAATCCATAGATTTGAAACTTTAAATTAAAATTTAAAAAACTTATATCTTTAAAAAATCATGAATCTTACTATCCACATTACGATGAAAAATTGTTGAGTACAATTCTTCAACTTTCTTGCTCAAGGTTTTTATTTCATTCATCAAATCAATTTTACTTACTTTAATTCTTGGTAGTTCTTCTCCTAATAGGAAATTTACAAGATAATTTTGAAATAAATGTTAATTTTTTTACCACACTCTGAACAGTATTTTGCTAAGTTTTGTTAAAAAAAACATCAAAAAAAAATATTTCTTCTTTTGTTTACAACCCACTTTTTGAAAGATATTGCATTTACTACACTTCAGTATATACTGATCTATTTTATATTTTTTTTCATAGATTCTTGGTCTCCCTTTAGTTTTTTTTTTTTTTTTTTTTTGATAAATTGTTTTTAAGTTTGAAATGTAAATTTTTGATACCGTTTGCTTTTCTCTTTGTATTTTCTAGACATTCCAAATTTTTTTTCTCGCAAATTCCGCATGGTCTCTTTCCATCACATTTTTTGTGGTGTTTCCTTTCATATTGTCAAAAGATTTTTCAAATTTTCAATTTTTTAAATTAATACCTGCATAATACTAACAAAAATTATCTTTTAAGAATTGAATTTGAATTTGAATTTTGATTTAATTACAACAAGCTATTTTATGTTTTTGATAATTCATTTTTTTTATTTATAATTTTCATAAAGAGATTTATTTATTTTATTGAAAGAAATTAAATTCCTCATATAATAAGATAATCCCTCAAAAAAATTCCTCTTCTCAGTTCACATAAGAATAATTTTATTTTACAAAAAAAAAAAAGAAAGAAAATCAAAAGAAATTGAAAATATTTTCATCATGCAAAACCAGGTTGGTGTTGTTAAAGTTGTAACTGTAGATTTCGTTATTATTATTTGGTTCTTGTTTGTTAATATATTCACTACCCACATCATCTTTAGAGTCATTAGTTTTTACAGGAACTAGGTCGGAATTATTTTTGCTGGTTATTTCTTCCGGAACATCTAAATTTTATAAAAAATAAAAAAATAAAAAATAAAAAAAATAATAAAAAAAATAAAAAATAAAAAATTTTAAATCAAAAATAAAAAAAAATAACAATAAAAAATAAAAAAATATTAAAAAAGATAAAAAGAAAAATTTTTTTACGTGCAAATTGGTCGCATTGGTAAGTGATAAAGAGAGGTTCTATGCGAGGAGGAAGTAGACTCTCTTCAACATTTGATTCAACAATTTCAGTGATATGAATCATATAAACATTTGGCATTTTAGTAATTGAGTCCTGAAAAAATTAAAAAAAAAATGAAAATTAAAAAATAAAATTTAAAGAAAAATTGAAAAAAATTCTTTACCAAATAAATATGTGAATTGCTAAAATTTTCTTGATTAAAATTAATTTGAAAATTGAAGAAGAAAATAAGACCTTGAGCAATGCAAATAGTGACCATTATTGTGCCTTTTTTTAAAAAAAAATTAGAATTAAATAGAAAAAATTATTCTTAAAAAATTTTTAAAAAAAAATTATTATTTAAAAAAAAAATATTAAATTATAATATTGTAAGAATTTTTTTTTTTTTTTTTTTTACCTCAAAAATATGTGTTCATCTACAACACATTTTGGGGCTTGTAAATTTTGCACCCTTTCCACTTTGATAAAGTAGTCTTTTGATTTTTTTAGGTGGTGTCGCTGAGGAACAAGATCAGGAACTAAAAAAAAAAATTAAAAAAATCATTTTAAATGAAAAAAATAAAAAAATAGAAAAAATAAAAAATATAATTAAAAAAACCATTTTAAATTTAAAAATAAAATATAATTAAAATAAAATATAATTTAAAAAAAATCTTTGAAAATGTTTTTTTTTTTACAATAATAATTGTCAAGGGAGGTGTAGCCCATCACATCAAGAAATTTGTTGGATACTTCCATGATGTAAGATTGGATAGGGTAAGAATAGCTCCCATCGTTTGGGGGCAAGACCCTGATCATTGCGTACATATCACTAGCTTATTAAAAAAATAAAAATAAAAAAATAAAAATAAAATAAAAAAAATGAAAAAATAAAAAATGAAATAAATAATTAAGAAAATAAAATTAGATTTTTAAAAAAAACTTTTTACTTGAAAATTTTTTCATTTCGATGATGTTGTTGAGCTCTTCAATTTTTTTCCTTAATACGTCCACCTCCTTTATTAACTCTCCGTGTGACATCAACAATAGCTCAGGGATTTTGCTTCCTAAAAATAAAATTAATTAAAAAATAATAATAATCAAAAATCAAAAATTTTTTACCACATTGAGAACAGAACTAACAAAAATTTTATTTTTTCCAGTTTTAAATTCTTTTTTATTTTTTTTAAAAACCTTGCTTGTTGAATCTTTAATTTGATTGGTTTTTTTTTATCGTTAAAATTTTTGAAAAAACGTTAAATTATCAAAGAATTATTCACCCTGCTTTGCTTTGCAATTCTCACAATTTATCTCTCTTTCTCTTTTCATTCTTTTTTCCTCCTCTGTTCTTTTGGGTCTTCCTTTCAATTAAAAAAGTGAAATTTGATTATCTATCTCATTTCAAAATTAGAAGAATCAAATCTCATATGAATCGTTTTAAAACGTTCCTGAGATAAATTGAATCACATGAATTAAAATATTTATTCATTCATATTAAAACAGCATGGAATTCGAAATATAGTTATATTAATTCATAGAATGACCATTTATATTTTGATATGTGGAATATTCCACTATAGATTTCACAGATGAATATTCATTGAAAATTATAACAATAATCTTAATGAAATTGAGTTTGATTATATATGATCCTATCTATTTTAAAAGAGGAAATGAAATTTTTTGTTTCAAAAATTTGATAGGGTGATGAATAATTTATATAGATTTGATATTTGAATGAATCTCTTCGACATTCTTATTTTCCATTCTTTATTTCAATTTTTTATTTCAATTTTTTTTTACCTGTTGGCTTCCTCTTTTGATTTTCAATACATTCCAATTTTCTTTTCAAACAATATCCACAAGATGGCTTCACTCCATCACATTTCTATAAGAAAGTGATTTTTAATATAATCAGAGGGAAAATATGGTATGAATGAATCAATAAAAAAGAATACCTTATGATTCTTTCTACAGTTCACTTGAAAGAAAAAAAATTTGTAAGAAAAATTTCCCGTTATTTTTATTATTTTTGAATATTCAGAGGAATATTAATTTTATTACGGCATGCAACAACATCCCTTCTTTCTTTTTCCTTTAAATTATTTGAATTATTTGATTTCTCTGATTTTGTGTTGGAGACTCTTTTCATTTTTTTTTTTTATTAATGATATAAGGCAAGATTATATGAAGTTTATTCATTGGGGATGATAAAAGATGTGGAGAAGAGAAAAAACTTTTTTTTTATTTTTAAAAATTGAATATATTTTCAAATTCTACAAAGGTATTGTCAAATTGAAAGGTATTATTGACAGGTAAGATCAAATTGTTGAAACCAGATCCCAAATCTTCATTGGCCACAGGAAGAAGACTTTGAGAATTGTTTAAAAAGTCGATGGGATCATTAATCTTCCTATAGTTACACTTGAAAACAGCTTCAGGAAATTCAGAATCCTGAGGACTGGTTTGGTAAAGATAATAAGGAGGATTGGCACGGTAAGGAACAGATGTTTCTTTGATTCCCATCTCACAAATCTTTAAGACATTCAAGGAATAATGAGTTGGAGTAAAGTTCTTTGCTTCCTAATCAAAATGAATGTTGTTGAAAAAAATTAAACATATAAGAAATTCAAGAAAATATTTTAAATATTTCAAAAAAAAATTGATTTTTTATTTTAAAAAAAAAGTTACCAAGTAAAGAGTTGCTTTCACCAAAACGTTAATAAAAGTACCTGTTCGGTGCTTCAAATAGAGATTTTCTTCACATATGAATTTTGGAGCCACCAACCCCTCTATTATTTCATGCTTTATATAGACCATGTTTTGTTCTACACGCACCTTTTTAAATGTGTGTCTCGCAAAGAGATTGGGGAGGTAGTAGTTGGTGAGATCGCTGTAACCAAGCAAGTTTTGGAAAGATGGAGATATTTCCATTATACATGCTTGGATTGGGAAAACACAATGTTTTGGATCGATTTCTCCAGTATATTTAGACATTAAATTCATATCACACGCTTTAAAATAAAAATAAAAATAAAAAATTTGACCAAAAAAATAAAAAAACAGATTTTTTTTTTACTGAGATGGTTTTTTATTTCGATGATATTTGTTAATTGTTCTATTCTCATTTTCAACATTTCTATTTCTTTCAACAATATTGGACTATGCTTTATCAATTCTGAACCACAACTCGAACAAAAATTGGAATTGGCTCCATTGGAACATTGACATTTCATACATCTCACTTCATTTGATTTTATTCTTTTATCTTCTTCAGATTGTTTTGGTCTTCCTGTATAGAAGAGGAAATATTGGAAAAATTGTATCCATCAAAAAAATATTTACCAAATCCTTTCCTCTTATGATTTTCTACACATTCTTGTTTTCTTTTTGTACAATATCCACATGGTCTATTCCATTCAAATCATTTAATCTGATAAAATTCTTTTTGTTCTTTCAATTTCTTTTTTTTACCTTTGTCCATCACATTTCTTTTGAAATGAAAAGGAGATTAAGTTGATTATTAAATGATAAAGGGTTTATAATTGAATTACTTTGTGATTTGTTCTGCATCCCAAACATGCAACACTTAAATTTTGATTTATTTCAAAAAATTAATTTAAAGTTGAAATGATTATTGATATCATTTTACACATCTCTTCTTTCTCTCACGATTGGTTTTGAATTAATATACATTTTCCAAAAAGTGATTTTTTTTTTTTAATTAAAGTTATCTTATGCAGGATGAACTTTGGTTATCTCCCTAAAAACTCCCTTGGTTCACAAAATACTCCCTGAGAAGAATCTCATGTAAAGAATATGTTTTATTCCTTTTGTATTGTCAAAAAAGAATAAAATTTTATTTAATTTCAGTGAAATAAAAAAGAAAATAATAAAAAAAGAAATAGATTTAATTAAGATTTCCAAAGTAATTATCATCAAAAGATCCATCCAACATAAGATTAGAGATGCTATTATTTACATTAAAATCATTACATTCAACTAAAATGTTAATCTCCTGAGAGAAATTAAGATTATCATTGGTTTTTTCCACAATGGTGGTTGAATCAGGTCCAAATCTTCTAGCTTTAGCTTCCAAAAATTCTGTTGGATTGTCTACATACAAAACAGAATCTTTAGGCTCGATACGAGGAGGTAAAGAAGACTCTTCAATATTAGTGGTTATCAATTTTTGAACGCGAATGGTATAAATAGAAGGTGTTTTTGAAACAGCATCCTTCATTAAAAAATAATTAAATTAATTAAATTAATAACAAAAAAAACAAATGATAAAGAATTGATTTTTTTTTTTGATATGATGATAGTTGAATTCAATAATGGGTTATTTCTTTTTTGGATAAATAATAAAAAATTTTAATTTAAAATAAAAATAAAAATTAAATTTAAAATAAAATAAAAAAATAAAAAATAATTTTTTTTTTTTTTACGAATATAATGGTTGAATTGGAGATCAAGTAGATAAAATTGCCGTTTTTCATTTTTAGAAAGATATGCTCTTCGAAGATTAGTTTGTTCATGACTACTCCTTGCACTTCCACAATTTTCATGTTACAATTACTTGTTTTCCTTGTGTTTACATCGTAATGAGATTTCGAAATGAGATCGGGGTAGAAAAAATTATACAAATTTTCTTGTAAATAAAATAAAATGAATTAATGAAATAAATATTTTTAAAAAATAAATGTAAATTAATAAAATAATCAAATAAAATATTTAAAAGGGAAATCTACCATAGCCCAAAAGATTCTGAAACGTTGGTGTCACTTCAAAAATATAAGACTTCAATGGTGTAAAACAATATTTGTCATTGACAGAATTTAACATGGAGATCATGGTCAGATCTGGCACTAAATTTAAAAAAAAAAAAATTTTTGATAAATAAATTTGATCAAAAAAAAAAAGAAATAAGATTGGGGAAGGTATAATACTTATATCATTTTTCAATTCAATTATTTTTGTTAGTTCCAAAACTTTTTTCTTCAGCAAATCAATTTCCATCATCAATTCTGCATTATTGTTAAACTTATTTCCACAATTGGAGCAGAATCTTGAATTGGTTGCATTCTTAGATGAGCATTTATCACATTTCAATTCCATTACCTGATATTCGACTTGTCTATCTATTGGGTGATCCCTTTTGATCGGTCTACCTTTAATATTGAAATAAAATTTGATAATTTACAATATGTAGGTCTAATCATAAACGTATCCCAAAATCATTATATTTTAATTTCAGTTTATTATAATTTTATAATCGCCTCATACTGTTTTTATGATTATTTTTTTTAATTATTTTACCATGTGCTTTCCTCTTTAGATTTTCTACACATTCCACTCCCCTTTTTACACAATATCCACATGGTCTCTGTTCATCACATTTCTAGAAAAAAAAATGAAAGAGGAATTATAGTTATTGTTTTTTTATTGTAAGTATAATGATTAATATCCTACTTTATGATTCTTTTTGCAAGACAAACATGCAACAACTCTCTTATCTTTTAACATCATTTTTTTTTAATTTTTTATTTTCTTTGAAAAATAGGATATTCCTTCAAATTTATACAAATAACAAAACCCGAGATAATCTCCTATGGACCTCAAGTTATATTCAAATAACATCATAAAGTAGGAAGAAAAAAAAAAAAAGAATTATAGTATAAATTAATTAAAATCATTTTTTTAAAAATTGAAATAATTATCAACATCAAAAGAACTTTCAACAAAAAGTGTATTGATACTTGAATTATTATTGTCATTATTCAATAAAAAATTGTTATTAGAGATATTGATATCAGCAACAAGATTCTCCCTATCATGAGAAGAACCAACACTTTGTCTTTGAAGATCCTCAAAGTTAGGTGCATCTGAAGAATTTTCACAATAAAAAGTCAAAATAGAAGGTAATTGAGCAGGAGGCAAAGAAGATTCATGCAAATTAACTTCACAAATTTTTTGAACACGGATGCAATAAAGGTAGGAAGTTCTTTTATTTAAATCCTAAAAAAAGAAAATGTCAGTTAATTTCTTTTAGAATTATTATTTCCTTTAGAATAATTTTTTTTTTTACAAAGAATGAAGTAGAATTGGAAATAAAGTGAAGATAATTCCCGTTTTTCATTCTTAAGAAGATATGTTCTTCAAAACAAAACTTTGGCTCAATGATACCTTTCATTTCTATAACTTTGAGACCAATTCTATTACCAATGGACTATTTAATTAATTAATTAAAAAATAATTATTGAAATTTTCCCCTGGTTTATTTACTTGGTGATGATTCTTATGGATCAAATCAGGATAGTAACAATTAAAAATATCTTGTTGATTGTATCCTAATATGTTGAGGAATGTAGGAGAGATATCTGAAATATGTGATGGGAATGGAAAGTTACAATTAGATTCTCTAATTTTGTTCAGAATTGACATATCATGAACTTATTTAAAAATCAACTGTGATTTTATCAAAATTATCTTTTTTATTTCTTTTCATACCTATAATATCTGTCATTGATCCTCTTAACTCGATGATTTGGGTCAATTCAAGAACTTTTTTCTTCAATATATCGATTTCCTTCATTAATTCAGTGTGGCTCATGATTTTATTCCCACAAAAATTACAAAATTTGCTATCAATATGAATCTTTGTATTACATTGATTACATATCAAAGTATATTTGCTTTTTATTTTTTTCTCCAAATCCCTTTACAAACATTAAAAATCAAAAAAGGGGTGATATTAAATTTAAATACCTTGGCCTTCCTAATAAATCATATATTTTTCAAAATTGAATTTGATATTTTGTCTTTATACCAATTGGTTTCCTTTTGTGATTTTTTACACATTCCACCTTTCTCAAAACGCAATTTTGACATGGAACCTGTCCATCACACTTTCTATGTCCTATACTACATGGATGGCAAGCAACAGTTCTCCTCTTCTCTTTTTTATTCTCAATTTGATACATTTCCATTTTTTTTAATTTTATTTATTTTCACTGTTTATTCGTGCTCATTAACTTTACTGATGAAAAGTCATTTGACTGATGATACATTTTTATTAGGAAAATTATAAAAAGGTTTGATTTATCTATTTCCAATTGAATATTATTGGTTGAACATTGCATTCTTTAGAATTGTTTCGAGGTGCTAGTTTAAGCGTAAGGATTTTAAATTTAGGGAGAATTTCTTTTTTGAAATCATTAATTAAGTCAATATTCATTTTTTTCTCTGATAAGTTTTATATCATTTTTTTTGACTAAAAAAATTTCAGATATTATACACTTGGATTTTGTGAGATTGTGCCTCATTAAAACGTATTTGTTGTTGGGGATTCATAACTTCAGAAGACGACGAAAAAACGGTCTCCATTTCATCAACATCATTTAGCTGACTAAAGATGCGATTGTGGAACTGAAGTTTCCATTCGAAGAACTGATAGAGAGTAGTCCCAAAGAAATCTTCCAATGTTTCTCCACAAATAAAAAAGATTCCTCCAAGTTCTATTTCTAATCCTTTTTTCATTCTATTCACAAACACAGTTTTTTGTTCATTTATAATCGGAGTTACCTTTGGTTTTTTGGAGGCCTAGATTTATTAGAAAATAAAAAGAAAAAAGAAAAATAAAAATAATACCTTTTTCCCGGGGTTCTTATTTGATCTCTAAATTATGAGTTAATTTTTTTTAATAAATTATAATTGTGAAAATATTATTCATTACCTTTCTTTTGTTCAACTTTTTTTTTTCTTCTTTTTTTTTTTTTTCTTCTTCTTTTGTTATTTCCTGTTCTTTTTTTTTTAGAAAACTGTTCAATGAAGATTTCCAACTCTCAGGATCTTTTAGTTCTTTTCTGCTTAAAAGTAAATAACTACAATTTTTGAGTTGAATGCCAAGATCTACACAAATAAAAATAAAGAATGATCAAATAATATTTTTTTAATCATTTAAAGTTACCACTGTATTCTAAAGAAATTTTCTCCAATTGATTTATTGTGTTTGAAATCGATTGTCCCACAACAACTGAATCTAAATCTTTTTCAAAACTATCATCTTCTTTATCTTTCACTTGCACTGTTAAAATGCAAAAAGATGCATTTTTGTTGAGATAAGTGATGAAAAAATCAAACCCAGGAAAGGAATTGTTTGTAGGTTGGTAAATGGTAAAAGGATTAAGAATCTTGGATTTCGGAGGATAGTGAGAAAAATTCCAATTTTCATTTTGTTCTAAACGAGAAAAATCCATGTCTAGTTCTGCGTTTAAAATTACTTTGGAGAATGAAAGTTGGCAATTTTTAAAAATCCCAAATGAGAAGGGAAGAAGTTTCGATTTTTTGAAATTCAAAAGTTGAACATTATCACCATTTGCTTCCAAAGAATAAACATTGGTTTCAAGAAGATACTTACAACAGTTAAGTCGGATCAAGAGTACATAAATGACGTATCTTTCAAAATCTTTGAGAGTTATGTGGTACTCCAGAAAAAGAAGCTTCCCTATCAACACTTTCAAGAATTTATCTTTTAGGTCTTTCATTTCAGATTTTGAAAATAAATACAAATAAAGTTTGGATGTATTCAAATTTTTTATGCTGCTGTCAACTGCGACATCCTCTGATTCAGTGGAGTCACCAGTGTAAAGGTACGAGTCGAGGATCAAAGTTAATACTGATTTTTGCAAAAAATTATCTTTTGGAAAAACATGGAGTGGACAAAAAATCAAAGCAATGAAAATCCAATTTGAATTGTTTGGTTTGAAGTAGGAGACATTTTTGAAATTATCGAAAACTTCAAATATATTTTGGATAGAAAGCTCTGTATTCTTCCCTATTTCTGTGATGTATTGTCTAAGTAATTTGAAGTTTCCATTCACCCACATCGCTCCGACTTGTGCATAATGATATGAATCATACTCGTTGTGCCAAATGTTCTTTACTAATGAGAGCGTTTCTCTTACACTTGGCTTACGCAAATACAAAAGTGTCATGTCTCTCCCTGATTGTGTTTTGATGACATGCTTGTTTGCAATGGATATTGCTTGAATGGAAGTAAAAATGTTGATCAAGAATGCAGGGATAAGTTCTTTGTTAAATTCTCTTTTTTTATGATTTGGATGTTTGAAAATATCTGCCATATGATTCATCATTTTTACATATTGTTGCATTTTTTCATGATCTTGGTCACAGGATTTGATAAGTTCATCGAAATAGAGAATGATAACAGGCTTTTCACATTTGGAAGGGTAGTAATTTTGGAAATCCAGATAACACACTTCGACAATTCTTTCTGTTTCTGATGGTACCAAGAAGGAGAAGAAATTATAAAGATTATTCCAATCTAAAGGATCATTAATATCCAAAAAAGATTCTAAAATTATTAAAAAAGAACTTTTAGAAAAGGAAAAAAAGTATTAGATGAAAAAAAAATTACGCAAAAGAATTCTAACAGAAGCATCAATCCTTATTGATTCGATATTGTTGGTTACTATCAAATTATATTCAAAACATGAATTGAAGTAAACGATGAGAGAAAAGATAGGTTGAGCCAGTATCTTGTTGAGTTTCTCATCTTGAACATTGAATTTATTTTCTTTATTTCTCATTGCTTCTAAACACAATTCATATCCAAAATGTGTTTTTCCTTTATATAATAAAAAAATAAAAGAAAATTTTTTAAAAGAAAATTTAAAAAATTGAATAAATTCATCTTACCATTCCCAGAACTACTAGGCAAACCAAAAAATCCATCTCTCTCATCAATATATGGTTCTCTATCGACTAAAATCATTTTTTTGAGCGGAATTTTCATTTGCTCATACATGGAGTCCACTCCTATAAAATGATCATCCTGGTTGGTGGGAATATGTTTAAAATATTTTTTTGGTTCTCTGTCCTTTCTCTTCAATTTGGAAAGAAACGGGCTGTTCTCAAATAATTTTCTGAAAAAGTTCAACAAATTGGGCCCACCCTTAATAGATGAAATTACTAAAAAATATATATTAATCTTTTAAATCAAAATTTCAAAAAGATATCACCTCCCCTGATCGCTTTCTTATGATTGATTGAAAGTTTGCCAAAATTCTCTACAAAATTTTCGTCAATATCAACAAATTTCTCCTCTTTTATCATTTGGATCACTAATTTTGAAAAAAATAATTAATTTTCTCGATATCCAATTTAATATGTTTGTAAAAAGCAGATTACTTTTCTGATAAACGGAATCGTCATTCTAATTGAAAAAATTATAATTGTTAATAATGCAAGTAAAAATGTTATTCTAATTAATTTATTTTTTCAAATAAAGAAATATTGAGAAATATATAAGTTTGTTGATGCAAAAATATTACTAATTTTTCTGATTAAGAGAAAGCTATTTAAATTATAGGTCTATTTATAAATGAGATAAGATTTTACACCCAGAAAAATATTTATATAGATTATTTTGTCAATAGAGTGAAATAATAAATGATATTTTTGGTTAATAGGATCTTATTGATTAATTTAAAAGAAAATAATTTTTTATTACCTCCATCTGTTGGATCTGTGGATTTGGGATCATCTGTAATATCAAATATTATTGTGAGAAAAAATATAGAAAATATAAAAACA
>JAMYWO010000040.1:98712-127545 GCA_024220525.1 Cochliopodium minus | reverse complement strand
ATGAAAAAGAATTATATTGGACATCTATGAAACAATATTTATCGCAAAGGTGATATTTTATTTTTTTGCATTTTTTTCCATTTTTTATTTTTATTATTTCAATTTTATTACATTATTTTAAATTTATTTGATTATTTTTATTATTTTTATTTTATTTTTTATTTTTGTTATTTAAATTTACATTTGTTTTTTCTACAATGTATTTGACAAATTCAAGATCGTTTTTGTTCTCAAGGACGTAATGGAGAATACTCTCTCCTTTATTGTTTAGTATGTCTGTTTTTACGTGGCATTCTTCAATGAGGTATTTTGAAATCTCCAGTTTGTTATTAAAAAGACAGGCCAAATGCAACGGTGTATTTCCTGTAAATATTTTTTATTGAAAAGTAAAAAAAAATTTAAATAATTTTTAAATGTATTAAAAATTAGAATAAAAATTAAATTTAAGAAAAAAAAAGTGAAATTAACGAAAATTCTAAATAAATTAAAAATAAATCAAATTTAAATAACAAAAATAAATCTGAATTAAATAATAACAAAAATGAAATTTAAGAAAAAAAAAAATGAGAAAGATAATTAAGAAAAATAAAATCAGAAATAATTAAGATGAACAAAATAAGAAATAATGATGATAAGTAAATAAAAATGAAAATAAAAAATTTAAAAAAATTTAAAATAAGAAATTAAAATTAAAATGTAAAAAAAAAAAGAAAAAAAGAGAAAAAAGATCTTAGAATTCGGTAATTACCATTGCTGTTTCTTGAATTTACATCCAATTTAGTATTTTGAACGAGGTACTTTACAACATCAAGACTGTCATTCTTCTCACAAGCCAAGTGAAGGATGGTCTCTCCTCCATCCGTCAGAACATTGGTAGACATTGCCTGTTCTTCGATAAGATACTTTACTATTTCCAAGCAGTTGGAGTAGCAGGCGAAATGCAAGCTGTCGTAGCCTGTATCGTTGATCAATGTCGGATCTAATTTTCCTACTTCTATCAAAAACTTTTTTTTTTTAGAAAAAATATAAAAATTACACGAAAGTTCAAAAAAAAAAGTTTTTAATTTGGAAATGATGAGTTTTTATTTAATAAAAATGAAAATAATTATTCAATTGAAAATAAAAAAAAATAAATTTAGAACAATATTTTTAATTAAATTGTTGAAACAATAATATCTTTGAAAAATTATTGATTTAAAATGGAAAAAAAAAACATTTTTAAAATAAATTTAAACAAAAAATTTAATTTGAAATAATTAACTAAAATTGAGTGAAAAATAAAAAATATTGTTTGATTAAAAAATTAACTTTAAAACAATATTTTTAATTTATCTTTAAAAGAAAAATTAAATAAATACTAAAAAAATAATTAATAATTAAAAAAAATTTACTTTGATGATTTCCAAATTTTTATTGGACTCACACGCGACGTGCAAAGCAGTCTCAGATTTGTTGTTAAGCACATAGTAGTTGTCTTCCATCGCATTGTGGAGATATTTGACCACCTCGAGATTTTTATTAAAAGAACATGCGATGTGGAAGGGTGTATTTCCAAAATCTTCGTTTGCTTGTGATAAATCTACTCCTTCTTCAATAAGATACTTTATTGTCTCTAAACTCTCGCTCTTTTCGCAAGCATAATGTAAATAATTTTCGCCTTTGAAAAAAATTTAATAAATTTTAATAAGTATTCAAAAAAAAACTCAAATTAAATGAATATTAGTATAAAATATTAAAAGAAAATCATAAAAACAGAAATTATAAATATTAAAAAATAAAAAAATTTTTAAAAAAATCATAAAAAAAATAAAACTGAAAAACCAAAAAATAATAAAAATTAAAAAAATTGTAACTTTTCTCGTTTGTGAATTGGGAATCATTTTCACTTTTAGAAATCAAATACTTCACCACTTCCAAGGTGTTGGAAAGACAGGCGTATTGAATGCAAGTACTTCCGTTCTGGTTTTCTAAATCTACATCGAATTTTAGTTCCTCGACAAAATACTTAATTATTTCAATACTGTTTAAAATTCAAAAAAAAAAATTTAAAATTAAAAATTAAAAATTAAAAATTAAAAATTAAAAATTAAAAAAATTTAAAATTAAAAATTAAAAATTAGAAATTAAAAATTAAAAATTAAAAATTAAAAATTAAAAATTAAAAATTAAAAATTAAAAATAAATTAACAAAATTTTTTTTTACTTTTTATTTGTTTCTGCAGAAAAATGTAGAGCGTTGTTATCAAAATCGTCAAGTGTATCACTTGTAACATTATAAACACCAACCAAATACTTAACAACCTCCAAACTATTGTTTTGAAGGCAGGCAAGCTCGAAAGGATTGTCTTTCCTTTTATTCTTCAAATGGATATCAATCTTTTTCTCTTCGATAAAATATTTAACAACGTCCAAGTTTTGATTGTACAAACATACAAGGTGGAGAGCATTTTCTTCTTCATTTGTCAGTAGTGAAACGTCCAGGTTGGTTTTTTCTACGACGTATTTTATGAATTCAAGGTTTCTGTTGTTTGAACAGACGCAATGTAGGAGATTGTATCCCAATTTGTTTGTTTTTTTAAGATCAATCTTTTAATAGAGATTAAATTTTAAATGAAAAACATTTCTTTCTTAAAAAATAAGGTTGTTTGATATTCAAAAAATTTTTGAAAAAGCTTTAATAAAAAATCTTAAAAAAATTTCAAAATATAAGAAAAAAAATTATTTTTAAAAAACTAAATTAGTTTTAAAAATCCAAAAAATTTTAAATGTAATATTGAAAAAAAAAAATTAAATTTACTACAAGTTTAATTCAATTACCTTTATTTTATCCATCAAATACTTTATTACTTCCAGGTTGTCTGATTTTTGACAAGCCAAATGCAAGATAGTGTCACCCTTCTCAGATTCCACCTCGAGATTTACATCATCCCTCTCCACCATGAATTTGACAGCCTCGATAACATTTAGATTCTTGTTGTGGGAGAAAAACATGAGCAAGGGATTGTTTCCTTTGTTGTTTTTCATTTTGTTGAAATCCACTTCAAATTTCTCAATCATGAATTTAATGATCTCCAGATTCTCATTCACGAATGAATGTAGGATGGAATCTGTGTTGAAATTGTTTCCCATCTTCATATCATATCCCTTCTCTATCAAATACTTTATCACATCGAGATTTGTGTTGTATCTCACCGCCATATGTATCGGTGTATTCCCTAACTTGTTCTTCAATAGGAAATCATCATTCCTCACCTCTTGGAAATGCTTTATTATCTCCATGTTGATGTTCTGAGAAATATAATGCATATATCCTTTCCCTTGTTCATTTCTCATTGTCTTATCTATTTGCCAATCATTCATCATAAATAAGATTATATTCAAATTGGGATTTGATTTGCATGCCATATAAAATGGTGTCTCTCCTTCTTTGTTCCTCATATTTTTATCTATTCCATCCATTTTCTCATAATAAAATTTAAAGTGTTCCAGATCCTCTATCTTCTCACAAAGATGATGCAATATCGTATTTCCCTCTTTATCTTTGGTATCGAGTAAGGAATTCTCTTTCAGAACGATAAATAAACTTTTTGAATCGATTTCCTCTTTCTTCTTCAAGGTCTCAATGAACTAATCAACGTATAAATCAGATAAAATTATGAAAAAGGAATTATATAAGAATAAACCTCATTATAAACATTATCTTTCATTTTTTTTATTATTTAGATACAATCACAATACAAATGAAAACTTGAAAATTAGTGAATACAAAAACTCTTTAGAAGAATTAAAACACAAAAAGCAATGAAAAGTGTTTTATTTGAAATGTAATAATTTTAAAATTCATTTTTAAAAGAACAAACAAAAGAGAAAGATTAAAGAAAATCAAAAAAGCATTAAAAATCAACGGATTTCTTTCAGAAATTGGAAAAGATGAGATCAAAATCAATGGAACTTTCTCGAAAATTAGATTCATTAGAAATAGCAACAGAAACATTTGCCAAAGCATGAAGTTGAATGTCATTGGCATTATTTAAATTTTCGGTTGGGTTGAGATCTTGGTATAAATCTTTCTTTTTGAGAAATTTAGATCGAATAAGGGAGTTTTTGATGATATCTGGAGATTCATCATTGACAACCCCAAAATATTTAATATCTGTTGGAATAGTAAATGGTGAAATTTCACTTTCTTCTATTCTTTAATAAAAAAAAATTATTATGATGAAAAATTAAAGTATAATAAAAAGTAAAAAATAAATGATTACCTAGTATTCAGAACTTTTTCTATATAGACCATTGTTACATTGGGTTTTACATCTTTGTCCTTAAAATGAGAAATTTTTATTAAATTTAAAAACCTTTCTTTTTTTAACATAAGTTTTTTTTTTCTTACAACAAAAGCAGTGGCATTAATTATTATATTAACATAATATCCTTGAGAATGTCTCATCACCATATTTTGTTTCCAAGTAAGCTTTGGAACATTTTGGTTTTCTATGACTTCAATGTTGAACTGTTCGTCTTTGCTGAATTCTGTATGATGTTTTTTGGCAACCAAGTCGGGATAGTAAACGTTGTTTAGAGTTTTGTATCCAAGCAAATTTAGAAACATAGGGCTGCAATCTATGATAAATGATGGAGATGGGCTGTTTTTTAAAGTCAAGTAAGTTTTGAATCAATATCATTTTTTATTAAATGATTATCTTACTGTAACTTTTTTTCTTGTTTCATTTCGTAGGGTATCATCTTTAATAAAAACCATATTTGTGCTATAATTTTTCGAAAAATAAATTAATTAAATAAAAAAAGAAAAGGGTATCATGAATAAACTAATATCCTTTCAATATCAAATTATTTATTTTTTATTTTACAATGCGGAATTTATAATTTTAGTTCCTCTTTAAAACTTTTTTTTTTTTATATATTATAGAAAGAACATCTGAAAATCAACTAAAAATAAATAAATTTGAATATCTATAGTTAATATTAAAGATTTTTCATTCTTTTTCTTTTATATTTGAAGGAACTTTAATTTTATATTTAAATTATGATGAGATAAAGCAGATAATGGAGATGGAAATGAATTAAATATGTATATAAATGAAAAGAGGATGATCTTTAAAAATTCCTCTCGTTTAAATTATTTAAAAAAGAAAATTTACAGGATGTTTCTTTCAATTCAATAATTTTCATCAACTGATCATTTTTTTGTTTGAGAATTTCATTTTCTTTGTATAATTCTGTATTAATAGCTTGAATTTCTGGCAATTTGTCTCCTATTTAAAATAAAAAATATATAAAATTTTATATTTGAAAATGTAAAATCTGAGAATATATTACCACATTGAGAACAGAATTTGGCTTTATATAGATTTTTCCATGATTTCCAAAATAAAATATTAATTTTTTTATATGTTACCACCATCGTTTTGTTTGGCATCACATTTAGTACATTTCAATTGAAATGGATCAACCTTTATTTTTTTATCAGATTCTGATTTTTTGGGTCTTCCTATTTTGAGTTTAATATAATTTTATTGAGAGGAAAAAAAATTATAAAGCGGATCTTTTTATATTTTTCAAACCTGTAGGTTTCCTCTTTTGATTTTCCAAACATTCTACTTTTCTTTTAGCACAATATTCACAAGGTCTTTTTCCATCGCATTTTTTGTGGTTCTTTCGGCAATTTACTGTAAATGAAGAAAAAAAATTTATATATTTTTTTTTATGAAGAAAATGAATAGGGAAGATCTTACAACATGCGACAATATCTCTTTTACTATTGTTATTAATACTCATCTCACTTAAAATATCTGGTTATTTAAACTTAAAATTTACGATTTTTTTTTTTTTTTTATTATATTTTTTATTTGAACAGAGGATGTTGTTTGAATCCTCAAATTCTCTCAATTTTTTAGAAAAATAAAACAAAGAGATTTTTTATTAGTATCCAAAAGAAATGGGTTTTTCATATTGATAAACACAAAAAAAAAAACATTTTAATTTTTCTTTTTCGGAAGATAAATAAAATTCTCCTCCTGTTCAAAAATGAAAGGCATCATCAAAATCAAAATTAAGATCAGATGAAAAAGGATTTTCATTGGGAAAAATAAAATTATTATTGGAAAGATTAAAATCATTATTGAAAGAATCAAATCTAGATAAAGTGAAATCTTGAGATAAACAAAGTTGATGATCATGATCATTCATGTTCGATTGTTGAATGATTGGGTCATTTTGGATGCTCAATTTAGGTTTAGTTATGTCAAGTAATCTTTGGGCTAAAAATGGCAATTCATGATCAAGATCCAAACAAAAAACCATCTCATCTTTAAAATAAAAAGTTAGAAAGAGAATAATTAATTTACGTCTTAACTAGTTTTCTATTTTTTTTTGTTAAAAAACCTTACTTGGAGGCAAATGAAAGAAAGAGGGAATTTTATTCTCAGGAATGTTCGATTCTGAAATACTTTCAAGGTGAACCAAAGAAAAAGAAGGCAAACCAGTTTGCATATCCTGATTTTCGCAAAAATAATATGTTATTATTTCATTTAAAAAATTTTATTGTTTATTTTTAAAAAATTTTATCACAATGTAAATAGTTCCGCGAACAGAACACTCGATGAAAGTTTGGTTCGAATGTTTTATGAAAACACTTTGTCTACTGAACAACATTCGAGGAACATTTCCTTGTTTTCTTTCAATCTTGAAACTAACATTCATTTTTTCTTCTGGAACTTCAACGTGATGGTGATGAGGAATTAGATCGTGAAAAAAAATATTTTTCATATCTTCATATCCTCTTTTGTTAAGAAAAATAAATAATAAATTTAAATTTTAAAATATTAATTTTTTTTTTTTACAATAAATTTAAAATTTCCGAGCTCGTATCTAATATGGATGAGGGCCATGGATGTACCTATTTTATGATTGAAGATAATTAAACGAGGATGAAATTTTAAAAGGAGAAGTAAAATCTTACAATCTTTCCGTCAGTAGGAGGATCAAAGAATTTGGAGAGCATCCATAATTGTGTATTATGTGCTATTGATGTTTTATTGAAATAAAAATTAACAAAAAATTTGGTTACATGAAAAAAAAAGAGGAAAAAGGTTTGGTAATGTAGAAAAAAAGATAAATAGAAAAAAANCTTGACCTCTTTTTGTAAGGTGGAAATGGAGGAGTAAATATCAATTTAATTTAAGTTTCGTTTTTAGAAGAATTTAGTTCAGAGAATTCAACATTTAAAAATATAAATATAAATATAAAAATTGAAAATAATACTTTAAAAAAAAAAATCAAACAAATAAAAGAAGAGAATAGATGGAAATTGAAAGAAATGAAAATACCAGAAAAGCATACGAAGAGATTGAAAAAATAAAGCAAAGGCAAGTTGAAGGGAAGCTCGAAGTGAAGAACGGAAAGAGAAAAGAGAACCAATCAGAAGAATCCATCAAGCAGAAGAAGCTCAAAGAATCAGATTTCTTAGATGAATTGGTATCGGGGCTCATAAAGAAGGAAACAATAGAAAATGTAGCCATTATCGATCTTTTTGGTAAATTGAAGAAAAATTCAGAGGGATTTAACTTATCTGAGGAGGAATGCAAATTTATCTCTGATAGTTTCGTTAAGAAGGATGAATCTTTGAAGAAGGGATTGAATTTGATGGGCAAAAAACATGTGATACAGAAGATTGAGGATGATCTCTTGGTATGCAGGGAATATCATTCAGGAGTGATCGTCATGAAGAGTTCCAAGCACTATATCGTCTCGATCTATAAAAATGTCGCACCTACAGAGTGCAGCATGAGTGTGCATAAATCCATTCAATCGATGATAAAAGAGGGATTATAATTTCACAGTCAAAACTTCTTATTTTCTTTTTGGATTTTAAGAATATCTTTCAAAATTGAAATATTAAACTTGTTTAAACCATCTTGCTTTATTAAGTTGTATGAACTGAATTAACTTTAAATTAACAACTTTTATATTTAATTGGCTGATATTTTTGGATATTGAAGATGATATAAGGTTTAATTTCGTGATTATATCTATAATTTTCTTTTCAAAATATATTTATGATGATATATGATTGTTAATTTTATTTTCAAATCTATCCAATTGAAGATCTACTTTGTATTATCTTGATAAAAATAATTTAATTGATTCCTTGTTCTATATTATAAATAAATGAGTCACATTTCACCTCCAATATTAATATTGTTTCAATCCCCTCTTGAAATTAAATCCTTTTTTGGTAAGATCTTGTTTGGCTTGATGGATCTCATTTTGCAATTTTTCATATTCGCCAGGACATTCAGGAAAGAATATCATATTGTAAGCGATAACAGCCAATGAATAACATGCAAATGAAATTAATAAATAGATAGGAAGCTATAGATGTTATAATGTTGTTTTAAAATGATGAAAATGGTGATCAAAATTTTTTTGGATTTTTTTTTTACAGTCCAAACAAATTGGCGAAAGGGAGCACTAAGATCCAAATCTATGATTTTATATACAATGGAATACCAGATTAGCATGAAAAAGGTCAACATGATGGACCATCTAACTATCTTTTTCATTTTTTTTTTTTTTTCAGCGATTTTCAACAAGAAGAACAAGATTTTTATTTTAAATGAATCAATGGCCTTTCTGGAAGGATATGAATTTGGTTCTCAAAATATTGATGTAGATGTTTTAGCATTTAATATTGAAATTTCATAAAAAACCTATTTATACATCAAATTAGAAAGGAGAATTGAATAATGTGTGGATAAAAAGATATTTTGTTCTTCTTTTATTAAATTTTTATTTATTTTATATATTGTGCAAATTAGTGTTTGATATGCCCTTCGACATCCATTTATTTATTCTCATCCAATTTCTTTTGATTACGTACACCAGTTATAGCAAGAGATAATGCTTCACGATAAGAAGAACACTGTATTTATATATGAGAATTAAAATTATTAAATTGAAAGATTTAAAAAGAATTTTACAATGTGAAAGTGTTCATGTGGAATAAGATAATGATTTTCGGAATTTGCTGTTTAAAATAAATTTGAAATAAATTCACCTAATAAATAAATTTTATATTTTTTGAATGTTCCTTACTTTTATCTTTTACTTGTACAACTTTTCCATTGATATTATAGTGAAAGAGACCCTAAAAGTAGAATATTTTATTATATTTGAAATTTTAAAAATATGGTTTCAATATTTTATTTACAGCTTCTCTAATGACCCATTCACTTGAAAATGTTTCATAAAAGCATATAATTTCGCTCATTTTTTTTGTATTTGTTTGGTTTTCGATTTTTTTTTTTTTTTTTGAAGAGAAGTTTGATTTTTGGTTTTAATTTTCTTCAACGTTGAATTGAGTGATCATAAAAAAAATAATTGAAGATCATCAACGTTTACCAAAAACATTTTTTTGATTTCATATAATTCAATTACGTAATCGTTATTTGATTTTTTTAAAGTTCAAATCATTTTTTTTTTTTTTGATCTTTTCATCATAATTTAAGGGATATTAATTTGGAAATTAAGGATTCAATATTCTTCGAAATCTATATTCCATTATCTGTTATTATGAAGTTCAAATATCTTCAATTCATTCAAATTTTATTTGGAATTATGATAAAAAAAAATAAAATAAAATTTATTTGACTAACAAGACCAAATATTATGGACAAATATAAAGATTTTTGGTTAAAACTTTGTTATCTTGTTGTTAGTACAAAAAGCAAGTTTCGTTTTCTCAAAAAATTTAATATTAAACATCCAAACAGAACAAGCTCGTTGAGAAACATAAAATGACAATAAATATTTGTACTAATCTTGCCATAAGAATGGATTATTCTAATAAACTTTATGAATTACGATAATTTTGATTTTAAATAAAAAAAATAAAATAAAAAAAATAAAAAAAAAAATAAAAAAAGGATTTTTTTACTTACAAAGCGTTTAACTAAAGAAAAATCAGATTAAATAGATTTAAATGAAGGTGAATAGAAAGAATCTGTTGGAGAAAACAAATCAGATGGAAAGAGAATTACCGAAGATGGTAAAAAATCTTACATTAAGTTTGGAATCGCCAAAAAGGAAAAATATTATGAAACATGATAAAGATTTATCCAAAAAGTAAAAGTTGAAACAAAAGGAATATATGATATTGAAGAGATATAAAAAATTTTTTAATTTTTTAAATGATAATTTCGTCTAAATTTAAAAAAATTAAATCATTTCCTATAATTAGGATCAAAGGCATAGATGGAGATTATGCGGATAAATATTTTAAAGATATTGATTTTGGAGGGTATTCATTGAAAATCGCACCCAAAGTTGATCCAAACGAGAAAGATTTCAGCATGGAGAACTTTGAAAAAATAATCAAGGAAGAGTATGAAGTAATATGTAAAAGAACACCATATCTTACCAACAAGATGTCTTTCCAAGAGAAGAAAAATAAATATCCGACGTAAAAAAAAAAACCAATTTTTGAATTTAAATCTAAAGAAATTTAAAATTGAATTTTAAAATTTTAATAGATCTTGTGATTATGAAAATTGGAACAAAAACAGATGTAAATATATTTTTTTGTTTTAAATATGTTTTTTTCTTATTCTTTATCTCCTTCCATTAATCTTAATTTTTTAAATCTCAACCAGAAAGCTTCAAACGAGTACAAACTTTATCATTTTTTTTTGAATTTTAAAAATTTAAATATTTCAATAATTTAAACTAAAATGTTTTAATCTTTATTATTTTTTATTTTTTTTCTTTTTTTTTTATTATTTATTTCAAATTTAATGTTTTAATCATTTTTTTTTTTTTTAAAAAAAGACACTGACGTTCTATGTAAAGAAAAAACTAGATACAAATTCACAAAGAAAAGCAGAACAAGCTTCTGCATGACATCACTCCCAACCCTCAGCTTTCCCCTCTTCCTAGCCAGCGTGGAGAATCTCTCTTTTGACTCCCCAATCTCCGAGTCCCCTCAAAAAAACAGCAATGAGGACGCAAAGTACATCAACGCGAATCATGTGAGGGGTGTGCATCCTTTTCAGTCTTCTTTTATTGCTACACAGGCTCCCCTTCAGTCTACTGTTTCTGATTTTTATGACATGGTTTGGGATTCTGATTGCAAAGTTGTTGTTTCTTTGTGTTCTTTAATCGAAAACAAGTAAAAAAAAAAAATTTTTTTTTTTATTTTCATTTAAATTTTTGTTTAAAACTTTAAAAAAAAATCAACATTTATTTTTGAATTTTTTTATTCATTTTTTTAAAAAGCAAAATAAAGTCTTATCAATACTGGCCTGAAAAAAGAGCACCACTTAACTTCTCCCACTTCTGCATCACTTTGTTGGAAGAGTTCAACCTAGGAGATGCAAACCTCCTCAAAGTTAGAAAGATCCGCATTTTCAATTTTGAGTACAACTCCACTCGCGAAGTTTATCAGATTCATTTTAATGGGTTTCCTGATTGTGGTGTGCCAAGTGATGTTCAATCCATCATTGATATTTTCAATCTTCAAAAAAAATATGAAGGTTCAAAATTTTAACATTTTTTTTGATTTATTTCAATTTTTTTTAATTTTTAAAAAAGATGAAGGAAGATCTTCAAATTTGAATGGACCCACTATTGTTCATTGTAAGAATTTTTTTTATTTTTTTTGTTTTTATAATTTTATATTTAAAAGGCTCTGCTGGTATTGGTAGAACAGGAGTTTATATGTCTTTCTGTTTAGCTGCACAACTTTTACTTCATTATAAGGAGCAAAATTTGTCAAATTTTAGACAGAGGGAGTTTCTTTCCCACAAGATCAACATACCTGGTCTTGTTCAACACATTAGATCTCAAAGAACTGGTTGTATTCAAAACTATGTTCAGTATTTCTTTGTTTATAAAGTCTTAAATTATTTTTATTCAAAAATTATTTATTAGTTTTTTTAAACTGTACAAAAAAAAATTTTGTAAATAAAATAAATTATATTAATTCAATTTTAATTTTTTTTTATTGTTTTTACCATTCAATTTTTGTTTGAGAACAAGTGTTTGGTTTAGAAAAATAAAGAAAATAAAGAGAATTTTTTTTTTTTCTAATTTTTATTGTCATAAATTTGTCTTTTCTATAAAATAAAAAATTTGAACAAAAATAATCATAAAAAGAAAAAAAAAGAAAATGAATTCCTTTTTTTTTTTAAAAAAGTAGAAGAAAAAAATGTAAAAAGCAAAAAAAAAAAAAATCAAAAAGAAAAAATAAAGAAGATTAGTTTTGAGAAATGTTGTCATTAAGCCAATTCTCAAGATCATCTATCAAATAAGCATAATGTTGAGTATTAGGTTGGGGTTTCAAAGAAAGCTTTCCATTCAAGAAGCCGTAGAAACGGAAAGGCCAAGCTGCGTAGGCGGACTCGAATTGATTGTCCATGGTGTCGACGAGGTAGGGGAAGGAGATGTTGCATTTTTCTTTGGCCAAGTTGGCGAGGTGGCAACGTTCTTCATTGGTTTTTGGTTGGTCGCAGAAAGAAAGAGACTTTCCACAAGGCCATTCGTCTAATGTTTAAAATAAAAATTTTTGACAAAAATTAAAATTGTTAAAAATTATTTTTTGATAAATAAAATTAAATATTAGAATTAAAATTAATAAATTTAATAAAAAAGATTGTATTAAAATTAAATAAAAAAAGATGTGTACCTCTAGCATGAGCCTCAGTGATGTACACAGCCAAAAAGACTACACCGAGATGAGAGAATTTTTGATTCATCTCTTCTAAAGCAGAAGAGTGAACCAAAAATGGAGGTCAGGTGATACTGCCCGCAATGATCACCAGAGGGGAGTCCTGTGGGATTTTTCTTCTATCGCATTCTTGTTTGTAGAATTCTACCAATGATACTCTAGAGTTAGGGTCATTGATGTGACACAATGTCGTATCCTTAAAATCAAAATTGAATTAAACAAAATAGAAATTTTAAAAATTAAATAAAAAAATAAAAAATAAAATTAAAAAAGATTTAAATAATATTAAATTAAATGAATTGATTTTTATTTTTTACATAAAGTTCATCTCCTACTTGGAGAGGTCCGTCTCTTGTACGATTAAATTTGGAGTAGAGGGGAATGGACTTGAGCTCCTTATCTTCAGGATAGAAACTGAGTTGTTGCCTGAATAAAGAGACATCTTCATCAGATCCTTGATATCCAAATTCTAGAAAAAAGGAAAAATCATATTAATTTATTGATTTATTAATTTATTAATTTATTAATTTATTAATTTATTAATTTATTAATTTATAAATAATTTTGATAAAATAATATTATTGTGAGAAATGTTGTTTACCTTTCAACACTTCCTTTTGCAAATTGTCCAACAAATCAGCATATGCATCATCATCGTCCATTTGGCATCCATCCATCTTCTGTTGAATCTCCTCACTCAATCTCAATTCGTTCTCCCTTCTGTACATCTTGATCAATTGATCTCTTTCCATCTTGTTTCCGATCAATTGTTCATTTCCTTGAAAGAATTGAAATCCGCTCTTGCCTAAAATAGAAAAAGAAATTAGAGGGAATAAAAAAAAATAAAATATATTGTTGAAAGGATATTTAATTTAAATTTTAATATATTTTTATGGTTATGGAATGGATAGATGAATGGTAAGTCATATAATAAAATCCATAATATATAATTTGAATTAAGATCATTGCATAAATTTAATGAAAGAAAAAGAAAAAATATTAAAAAAAAATTTTTTTTTATACCTGATGTTGGAAAAAACATACGAGTCATTTTGGGTTGATATTTTGGTTTATCTTCTGTCAATTCACTCAATTTTTGATTCAAATTATTCCTACTGAATTTGCTATACTTGAACAGTTCCTTCCCATTTTTTTTAATGACATAGCTTGAAGCCTGATCTGCACCTACTTGCTTGATTAATTCAAGTATAGTGGTGTTATGGGGGTCCACTGTTGCCGATACACTTTTTTTATCGAATTCAACTGTATAAAAATTAAAATTTTAGGTGAATATGAATTGAAATAATGGTTGATTTCTTTTTTTTCTGATTCAATAAATTTACCAAAGAACTCTTCACTCATTTTTTTTATATTTAATTTATTTTGTAATAAATTAAATAAAAAAATAAATTTTTTGAAAGAAGGTGCATTATTTATGCTTTAAGAGTAGGAACAGAAGCCATGTTTCATTTCAGATGGCTTATTATTAAATAAAATATAATAAAATAAAATAAATAAAAAGAATAATGACTAAAATTTCAAAAACTATAACTAAATAGACTTTAAAAAAATAGTAATGGTGTTTGGGAGTTTGGGTCTTCAATGTTTTGAAACAAAAATCTTAAACGAGACATTGCATTCTATTGTGTTGTTCTGTTGAAAAATCTTGATTCTCAAAATAAAACTTAAATATTTTAATGATCGATGTTTGTAACATTCTTTAACTTTATTGTTGATTTGTTGTGAAATTATTCTACAAATAAAAAAAAAAACGATTTTGAGGGAGAATGGAAGAAAAGAAAAGAGAGATACTTTCAAAAGATGATAATAGAGGAGATTATAGAGGAGATACATTAGTATGCAGAACAATATTGTACGTAGCGATAGTGGCAATAATAATAGTGATGGGAATATTCTTATATATCCTCTTCACCAACCCAGAGATTACCAATCTATTCAAAGGAAAAAGAGAATTGAGGAATTTCACACCAGAGGAGCTGAAAGAATATGATGGGAGAAATCCCTATCAGATCTATTTATCCATCAATAAAAAAGTCTACGATGTAACAAGTGGTATAAAATGAATAAGCAGCATAATAAATCATAATTAAACAAATATCCAAACCTGTAGGAAAAAAATTCTATGGAAAAGTATTTATTTTTTGAAAAAGTTTTTTTTTTTTATGTTTCTTTTTTTGAACAAAAAAAGGAAGGAGGATATCATCTTTTTTCAGGTCGAGATGCAACAAACGCTTTCATTGATTTGTAAAAAAATAAAAAAATAAAATTAAATATAAAAATAAAAAAATAAAAAAATAAAAAAATAAAAAAATAAAATAAATAAAAAAATAAAATAAATAAAAAAATAAAAAAATAAAAAAATAAAAAAATAAAAAAATAAAAATATAAAAATAAAAAATAAAATAAAAATAAAAAAATATAATAAAAATTTATCAAAATTTTGAAACAAAAGATGTTTCAAAGAAGAGTGTCTTAACAGAAAATATGATGATCTGAAAAAGATCAAAAAGAATCATTGGATCATTGGTTAGATTTTTTGAAAAAGAAGAAAAGTATCCACTTGTGGGTTACTTGATTGATGACAGCATTGAAGAAAGAGTGACAAAAATATGAAAGAAAAAAGGAAAAAATTGAAAAGCAAAAGATAGAGATCAAATAAGAGAAATATGAAGTGTGAATTTTTTTTTTTTGAATAAAATTATTTGATTGGAAATTTTTTTGAATAAAATTTTTTTAATTTTTATTTTTAGAAAAAAAAGTGAATTTGAATAAATCATCCGAAAGTTATTGTTTTTGTGTTTTTTTTTTTTGGGTGAAGGAAAAAATTTGTTGGTTTTTTTTTTTTATCTCTTCAAAATTGATTCAAAGAAGAAAAAAAAAAAAAAAAAAAAAAAGAGCGCAAAGATTAGTACATTTTTTTTTGTATTTTTATAATTACAAATCCATCTCGTCCATCATGCTCTCGACCTTCTCGATGACACTTTTAAATTTGTCATAAGCAGACTGCATGTCGTCATAAGATTTGGGAGGATCATTAGGAGCATTCTCCTTCATGGGCTTCAACAACATGGGATATTTACAAAAACGTTGCAGGGGTTTGATGAGGAGAGAGCGGAGGTCTACGCCCTTTTGCACTTCTTGTTGTTTGGCGTTCTCGAGGAACTTGAGGAACTCTGGCGAGTCTTTCATTAGCCTTTCTATCGTCTGTCGTTGGATTTCTGAGTTGGAGCAGTATTGTAGGTAACACGTGAATAGGTCGCAATATTTTAAAAGAACAAATCCTTTTTTTCCAACGAAAAAAAGATTATAAATGAAATTAAAAAAGTTCTTTAAGATAAAAATAAAAATTAAATTAACAAAAAAAAGATTATATCAAAAAAAAAAATTAAAAATAATCTTTCTTCCAATTTTAAAAAGTAAATTCGATCTATAAATTAAAATTTAATATAAATAAGTGAAAAAAAAAATAAAAAAAAATTATAAAGTTAACAAAATTTTTTTAAAAAAAAAAAGAAAATGATTTTTTACCTATATTTTGTTGTTTGATAGGCAGATTTTCTTCTTGCCTTAATTCTTCCAAGAGTTGTTTATGAATAAATAAAATATGTTCCAAATTTGCAAAAATGTTGGTGATGTCGCGTTCTGTGATGAATCGCTTCGCTTTTTTGTTTTTCGGGTCCATATTCGCGTTCATTTTAAAAGGTTTAAGATAATTCTATTTCATTAAAATTAATAAAAATAAATAAAAGAAATAATAAATAAAAAATGTCAAAGTAATAAAAATTTATTGAAAAAAATAAATACAAATAAAACTAATTCAGCGTTTTAAGAAAATAAATTTTAAATAATTTAAAAATAATAAATAATCAATAATAAATGCAAATTTAAAAATGAATAAAAAATTTAAAGTAAATTTAAAATATTGAATAAAAAAATTGTAAAAATAAAAATAAATAAGAAATACCAAATTAAAAATATTAAAAAATAAAAACCTTTAGAATAAATAATTTCTTTTTTACCATTTCAATTAATTTTAAATCCGCCAAATATTCTCTTTCAGTGGTTGTTAATTCACTGAGAGCGTTTCTGTATTCTTTGGAGATCTCCATGTCAAGCTCCTGCTTGATGGAGAGCATGCTTCGGAGGGTGTTTCCCGTGGGTTTTTTAATAATGTGGCTACTGTTGATTATTTCTGAGTAGGAAAGAGATTTCGTCCTTTCTTTTTTTTTTAATGCTCTTTTTTCTTTGAGTTCCAACATTCCCTTTATTTTTGCTTGATGGACCTTTTAAATAAAAATTTGAAAAAATTGGAATAAATTGAAAATTAAATTAAAAATTAAATTAAAAAAAAATCAAAAAAGAATAATTGAAAAATCTCTTTTCAATCAACATCTTATTTAAATGATATAAAAGATCTCAATTTATTAATCTGATAGATGATAAATGGAAAACAAAATTTATTGACCAAATTAATTTTAAAACATCAACTACTTTAATTACTCAGAGTGATTTATGGTTAAAAAAATTATTTTTTTGAAGATATTTGATCATAATTTGATATTGGATAATAATAATTGAAAAGATGAGATCATAAAGCTAATGAAGAAAAAAAATTTAAAAATTATATTTTATCTTTTTTTTTTATGTGCGTGCTTTCTTATAATAAGAATTATTCTGATTATTGAACTGCATATAAGATTATATTCTTCAAAACAAAAGATTATTATTTCTTACCCTTTCTGCATAATTATTTTCCAATACTTCTTTCAACTTCTTTTCATTTAATTTGAAATCTTGATACAATTCTTCCATCTTCATTTTTTGCTTCATCTCGCTCTCTTCCTTCCATTTCTTGGCTTCTTCGATATATTGATTGATTTGTAATTTTGTATCTTTGATCATCTGTTGAAATTTGAGAATCTTTTTGTATTCCCTTTTCAATATATCGACGATCCATGGAGCACAATTGAAGTTTCTTGTATCTAAATAAAATTTGAAAAAAAATTTAAATTTTTATTTTGCTGAAATAATATCTTAAATACTCCACATACTTTTATCATCTTTATAATTAGATTTTATATCAACTTATTTACTTTTAGGATTGATTATATCGTATTTATTTTTGTTTGATTGAGGGATATATCACCCACTTGAACTTTAAATGATATTTTTTTTTAAAATTTTGATTTGCAGGAGATTATATTGCATTTAAAAAAAAAATAATTGATTATATCTCCTATTTCTGTTTTTTTTTTTGATTGAATGGGTGGGAGTCCTTAGAATACTCCATTTTAACACAATGAATCAAATATCATTGATATAATGTGAATATAAAAGTAAGAAAAAAGGATATATTTTGATTAGAATTTATTATATCGAATATTATTGATCAAATAAAAGATTTTTCTTGGTAAATTTATGTTTTTGGTTTTTTGTTTGAAGAATTAATAAATATATTTTGGGAGTGATAAATATATATTTATATTATAGGATTATAATCAAAAATTTATAATCATTTTGATGCTCCATTCAAGTTAATAAAAATATATTTTTTATATTTTTATTATGATGGTACCTTTATCATCTTTTTTCAAATCTACTTTTACATTTTCTACATTTTCTACATTATTGTTATTTTTGATGTTAGTTTGTTGATTGAAATGCTTTATATTCTCTTCCATTTCTTTATCATCATTATTGTGGATAGTGATTTTAGTATCTTCTTCTTGGAAGAAATTTATATCATCTATATCCAAAAAAGGATCATCCAAAATCATTCTCTCGAGTTATTATATTCGATTCCCTTCCTTATTTTTTATAAAAAATTTATAATTATAAATTTTTATTATTTTTTTCTTTCAAAGCAAAATCATCTTGAAAAATATTTTGAATAAAGAATACTGTTGATTGACAATTAAATGCGTAAATTCTTTTTATTTTTGCTTTTAAAAAATATTTTGTAGGGAATTCGTAAATCTAACAAATTTCGTTTCATAAAATTGAAAATACATTTAATTGAGCTGACATTTTGTGCTCAATAATAATTTGCCTCATTTATTTAAATATCAAAAAAAAAATTTTAAACTCCTTTTTAGAAAGAGAAAATATATTTTTACTGTTTATTTTGGAGTCAGTCAAATCAAAGAAAGTTTTCAATCCTTTTCAAAGAATTAATTTCTTTTTGTGAATTAAGATTGGAAAACTTTTTTGGAACTGTCAAATATTCTTTGTAGTTTTCAAAGACCTCAAAATTAAAACGAATTTTTTGTTTGACTTTATGATTTTAGTTATTTTTATTTAGTAAAGTTGTAAACCAAAAATTTTCAAAGTTTTTTTGGAGAATTATTTCTTCAAAATATTTTTTTTTTAAAATAAAATTAACAAAAATTTAATTTTGATGGATAAAAATATTTTTCTTTATGTTTCAAAATTTTTCAAAAAAATTATAATAGACACTGTTTTTCCAAAAACATTTGGTTGACCAACATTTGAAAAATGAGGTGAGTGATCGGCTTGGGAACCTTCCTAATCTTCTTGGTGTTCAACTTTAAAGACAACAAAAAGTTTTTGATTTTGAGTTTGACTTCGTAGTTAAAGAAATGGTGGGTAGAGGTGGACCAGATCTTCCCCTCTTCAAAGAAGTCTTTGTATTTTTCGTACTGTGAAGATTCTTGAAGTAACGTCAAGGGAGATGAGTCCTAATCAAAAATTTAAAATATTGAAAAAATATATAAAAAAAACAAAAAAATAAATGAATAAAACCAAAATAAATTAAAAATAAATTAAAAATAAAAATAAAAATAAAAAAAATTACATCGACATTTATAATGTTTATATCAGCGAACCTCCGTAATAAATAACGAATATTTTCAGAATTGTCAGACTCGTTAGAACAAGCGAAATGCAAGGGAGTGTCGCCATCCACGTTCTTCAAATTAATGTCGAACCCCATTAGTTCAACAAAAAATCTCAAAACTTCCAAGAAACCAACCCTTTATAATTAAAATTTTAAAATTTTAAAATTTAAAAATCAATCAAAAAATAAATGAGAATAACAAAAATATTTTAAATAAATTTATTAACAAAAAAATTTGAAAAAAAATGTTTGAAAATAAATTAAAAATTAAATAAAACTTTAAAATAAATCAAAAAAAAAGGAGTTTATTTTAAAATAACCTTTCGCAAGCCATGTGGACAAAAGAATCACCATCTTTATTAAGGACGTTCAAATTGATAGTGTTGTTTCCCATTAAATAAATTGGAATGTCAGTGTTCTCACTAAAGAGAAGTGAAATATGAAGGGGGGTGTTTTCAAATTCCAAGTTTTTGAGATTTAGATCTATCTACAAAATAATTTTTATTTTTTATTTTTTATTATTTTTATTTTTTATTTTTTATTTTTTATTTTTTATTTTTTATTTTTTATTTTTTATTTTTNAATTTTTTTTAATTTTTTTTATTTTTTTTCAATTTTTTTTAATTTTTTAATTTTTCAATTTTTCAATTTTTCAATTTTTAAATTAATTTTTAATTTTTTTATTTAAGTAATTTTTAATTTTTTAACTTTTTAAAATTTTTAAATAAAACAATATTTAGAAAATATTATGTGGTTCGAGAAAAATGGAAGTATTTATTTCATATTTGTGGGTTTTGGAGGCTCAGTAAACATCGAAGAGAATTTCACCATTCCTATCCCAATTAGTAAAGAAAAACAAAAACAATTTTTATAAAAAAAATTTTAAAATAAAAAATTAAGACAAAATAAATATTAAAAAAATAATTTTAATTTTTTTGATTTTTTTTAACAGGTGGAATTTATACTGCTCCAGAACAAAAGAACAAAAAAAGGACTTTCGCAAGTGATGTGTATTCTTTGGGGGTCACTTTAAAACAGCTCGGTTTTTCCACAAAAATTAAGCTGGCTGATGAAATCAACAACTTGATCGAGAGCATGTGCCTAGAGAAAGTAGAACAAAGAATAACATTGGACAAATTAATTTCCACTCTATTAGGTTATTTTTTTTTTTTTGTTGATTATTTTTTTTAATTTCTATTATTTAATTTATTTTTTAAAAATTTTTAATTTTTCTTTTTTTAAAAAAAAAAGACTTTTGTTTTGTTAATCATTACCATAAACACATTGACATTTACAAACCTTTGTCAGAGAACAAAGAGTTCAAAATACCACATCCTTACGACATAAACAAAATAAGAAACCTCATTCTAAAATCAAAAGTATTTACACCACACCACAGGTTTACTTTTTTTTAAAAAAACTTTTAATGAAATTAATGACTATTTTTTATTTATTTTTTTTAATCAAATAATTTATAATTTTTTGATGAAATTAAATATTTTTTAATTTTTATTTTTTAATGAAATAATTTATTTTTAATTTTTTTTTCATAGAGTAAACTCTTCTATATCTTCTGTTGTTTTGTCCAATGTGGTGAACGAGAAAAAGAAAAAAGATTTAGTGAAGGAACAATTATCAGAATTTGCTGTCAAAGAGAAAAAGTTCCACAACCTTCTCGAGCTGAAAGAAAACTTCATCCAGTTCAAGGACAAAGAGATTCAGAACCTCCATGATACTTTTAAAAAAGAACTCTCTTTGAAAGATCAGATGATCAAAACGAAAGACGATGAATTGGAATACAAAAACAAGTTGATCAAGTTGAAGGACGAGTTGTTGCAAGTTAAGGAGTCTGAACTGGAAAAAAAAATAAGGGAGGTTGAGATGTTGAAGAAAAAAGTTGTCGAGTTGAAGGAAAAATTGGTTGAAGATTGAAAGTTTTTCTTCAAAAATATGAATGTGTTTTCTTATTATTTTTATTTGTAAATAAAAGTTTGTTATTCTATTGTTATACATTCATTAAAGAGACAGACAAACAAGATTTTAAGTACATTTAAAAACTCTTTGCTGGAAGATTTTAATTTTTTTTTCTTCCACATCATTTTTTTAATTTTTCTTTAAATGGAATGAAGTTACCCAATAACTTTTCGACATCACTCCTGGCAATCATGAGTCTCACAAGAAAAAAAGATTTAAATTCATTTTTTAATTTATTTTTTAATTTATTTATTTTAAATTATATTTTTTATTTTGTCATGTCACAACTTTATTAATAAATGTAATAGAGGTCCCCAAATTTTGTTCCCCCTACTTGGTGAATTACTACTGACAATTGATCTCCGTCCTCTATTTCGCACTCTTCTAATGTAGAAGAAGGAGAAAGGGATTTACCTTCAGCATCCATTAACTATAAATAGAATTAAAAAAAATATAAGAAATTTATTTTAAACTAAATCAAAGATTTAGTTCATATGGTTGATATATTGTATCATTTATTGTGTACATATTAAATATGATGGTATATTAAATAAATAAAAAAAAATAATAATATGCGCTAAAATTTTATTTTACCTTTATTTGTTTTGATTCGACTATATATGATTATGAGTGGGATGTTTTTATTATTGTTAGTTATTTCCAATATATTAATTTTTCTTTTTGTTGTTTTACCATTTTTTTGTTGTGCATATGCTTGAAGAAGCTTTTCAATTTTAGTGGATGGTCTTGCTCTTACTTCAATAACAGTTCCATCATTTCCTAATAAAGGTGTTATTATTAAAAAGAGGGATTTTTCTTGAGTTATTGATAAATACCAAGAATTTTGACAGTCAATACATTAGGTTTTTGTTCATTATTTTTATCTTCCATTTATAATATGTTTGATTGTGGTTAAAATACTTTTATTTGAGACAAATATTTTTTTTTTATTTTTATATTTTATAACGATCAAAAATAAAAAAAAAAACATAAATTTTCCAATAAAATTGAAAATTCTCGAAAATATCCTTCTCTAAAAACTATTTATCATGCAATGATATCAAAGGATACAAGCCATAGAATCAATAAAAACTGTTTTTATTCAATAATTCTTAATCATTTATCAAAAAAAACTTGAAATGAAAAATATGAAAAAATATAAATTTATTAGACCAAAATTAGGCTTATTTAATCTCCAAAATCTGACAAATAGGAGCTATAGCAACCACTCTGATGATGAGGGGATAAATATAAACGACCAGAAAATGTTAAGGCATAAAGAACCAACAAAATGATAAATAAAAGGGATTTGATTCTTGTATCTTGCCATTTGAAGTCAAATGTCAATTTATCATCAATTTGCAGAACAATTGGTTTGATAATCTCCACATCATCTTTATTTTATTTTTATCTTTGGAAAAAAAAAATTAAGGATGCTTTGGGATTGAAGATTTATGGTTGATTGGAAATAATAAAATAGATCAAACAATTTCAAGAGATTCTAATATAAATATGTAAAGTTTTTAATATACATTTTTTTTTTTTTTGGAGCATTTTATTTTTATCAAAAAAAAAAACCGAAAAGCATAAATAGATCTTATACTTCAACGTTGAATAAGATGAAAGAGAAGAAAATGAAAGAGGGATATAAGTTGGTTGGTCTTGAACAAACAAATAACTCAGTATCTCTTTTCACTTATCAATTTCCTAGGTGAAAAATAATACAAAAAATAAAAAATTAATTCATAAATATTAGGAAGACAATTTTAGTAATAGGAAATGAAGGTAAAAAAATTATTTATTTTTTGTATTTTTATATTTTATTTTTATGAATAGCTGACGGAATTAAAGATGAAATGTTGAAAGATCTGGACGATGTTGTCGAAATACCAATATATGGAATACCACACAGTTTAAATGTTGCAACTTCATGTTCAATTGCTGTTTACGAATATTGCAAACAATTTCCAAATTGAAATTTAAAAATAAAAATTAAAAAAAACTTTTTCGAGAAAATTTTTCTTTTTAATAAAAACTTTTTTTTTTCACATAATATAACAAAAAAAAAATGGTGAAAAAATAAATTTTGACCAAAAGAATGTGTATGTGTGTATTATTTTACATTATACAAAAATTTTTGGATGATGTCATAGTGTTGAGAAAAATCAGTGACATCACTTTCAACAGACCCACTCTTCAAAATCGATTTTAAGTTAAATTCGAAATTATCACTGCTGTTTTCCTTGAAATTTTCCCATCCATTTTCTTTGTGGAAAAACTCACAAAACTTTGTGAATAGGACAGCAGAGGTACCCATCTTGTCTGAAGGTTGTTTGTGTGAAGGTTGTACATCGCGAAGGTCAAGAAAAGATTGAGATGAGAAGAAAGAGAGGTTGATAAAGGATGGAAAAAATTTGGATAGAGAGAAAGCTAACACTTCATCAATTTTTGGGTAGTCTTTGTTGAATGAAGAGTAGTTTTCGAATAAATAATGAAAAATGGAAAGAATTTTCTTGTTGTCAAAAGAAGATTTGAAAGAAGAGAGAATGAGGTTTACCACTAATGCATATTTCTTGGGAGAGTTGGAGAAAATGAGGAGAGATTTGGCAAAAACGAAAGGATACTTTTCTTTACCGAAATCATGGGAGAGGGAGTATTCCAACTCTTCAATCTCATCGTTTTCAAAATATTCTTCAAAGTTTTGTTTGATTTTTGTAAAAGATTCGTTATCTTCCAAAGAGAGAATGTTGTTAGGACTGGATGAAATGTTCAAAGTAGAAGACAAAGAAAGATTGGAATTTGATAAAGAAAGACTGTCATTAGATTTGTTTTGGCTCTTCCTAACCACAATAATTCTTTTTCCGTTTGGTGTTTTCTTTTCTGTCTTTTCTTTTTCTATTTTTTCATTTGAAGTAGAGGAGATTTTCTTTTCAATTTCCTTTATTTCTTGTTGTTTGCTTCTCCATCCATTCTGCCTTTCCATTTTGAGATCTTGGATCATGAAACATATTCTTCTGCAAACCTTGGTGGAGATGGTGTCAAGGGTATTGAACAGAGAGTTAATGCGATCTTTGTTTTTTTCATTATCAATCTTTTTTCCCAACCCAGAGATCAACTTGCACAAGAGCTCGAGATAGGATTCGTTAGGTTCGTTAACATCTCCAATGAGTTTTTGGATGCATGAGTAGATGATCTTCTCGCATAGTACATTGATTTTGAATAATTCAGCTATCAAGTTTTAAAATAAATTAATATGAAATAAAAAATTTGAAAATTATTTTATTCTTTTACCAATTAAGTTCATATTCCCCAACATTCTTTGTTTTTGATTATATTTCCATTCTTCTTTGTCCATTTCTTCGACAATGTGTGATGGAGGCACAGCCGTCTTTTCGTCGCTCTCGAATTGATTCTGGCATTCATTAATGAACATGTTTCTGAAAGAAATCTTGCTCTCTTTCAATACCAATTTATCTTTGAGATCATTGCAGAGTTTGGCATACATATGACAGTACATCTTTTCAGAGATGGCCTTATCAAAGATTATCTTTACTATTTCTTTCAATTGATCCTCATTCTCGATGCTAATCATGTCGAAATTGCCGATTATCTTCTCATAATTGCTTTCTGTAAGCTTATTCATACAATTTCTGATGAAATTCACAATATTTTCTTTTTCTCCAGAACCCATTAAAGAATTTCTACTTGATTTCCATCCATTATCTGTTATCTTTAAACTCTTTTTGAGATCTACTAAATAAATAAATAAATAAAATTAGTCTGAAATTAAAAAAAAAAATTTATAAGAAAATTTATTTACCTTTTGAAGCTATTGGTTTTTGGGAATTTGTGGAGGTGTATTTGTTTGCCTTCTTCTTTATCCCTGCGAATGTTCCAGAATATTTTGATACTTTCTTCACCTCTTCGACCTTTTTTGGGGTTTCTTCAGGTTTTAGTTCTTGCGATTGTTTTATTTGTTCCCAAATATCAATTTGAAGAGATGGCTTATCAGATCCTTTGTTTTCGAGATCAATCAAGTAATTATTATCATATTTTATCTTTTCAGTGAATAATTTTTTATCTTCTTTCATTATTGGTGAAGAGGAAAGATTGCTTTTTGTTGTTCTTTGTATGGTTTGCTTTGCTTTCTTGTTTGTTGTTTTGTAGTTTTTATATTTTCCTTGCATTCTTGTTTGATTTTAATTTTGATTTGTGTTTTTTTTTAATTAAATTATAGTGATTATATGAAAAAAAAATAATCCTTTTTAAAGTATTTTGGATTTAAGAATGTGAAAAAAAAAATTTTTAAATTTGAAAGAAAATGATTCGAATATAACTAAGTTATTTTCGCCTATTAAAGGAATTCAAGATAGCTTTTTAAAAAATTTTTGAAAAAATAATCAATATTTTCCTTCAAAGTAATAAAAATTGATTATTTGAGAAATATTGAAGTAAAATTAAGTGAATTGTATTGAAAATGAAATCATATTGGAAAAGAGATCTTTTTTTTAAAATAAATCATTTGAAAAAAAAAAATTTTCTATTTCTTCCATATGGAAATGAAGAATATAAGAGTAGGATGGCTTGAGAAGAAAAAGAAAAATGGAAATTTGATTAATAAATGGGTGACTTTAAGAGAAGATAATTCTATTTATTGGTATAATAAACCAAATGTAAAAGATTTTTCTCTAAATTATAATAAAATATATTTGATCATTGAATCACCAAATTTAATATCCTGCATTCAATTAAAGGATGAATTGGAAAAAGGATATATAATATTGAACGATTATGATCTTGATCTGATCGATGAAAAGAAAGGAGATTGGATATTCAAAGTATCCACAAGAGAAAAATCAGTGATATTCAAAGCAAAAGATTCGGAAGAATTAGAGAAATGGTAAAAATAATAATAGAAAAGAAAAATCTCAAGATTTATAAAGAAAATAAAAAATTCAAAATCAATTTCTTAAAAAGGATATCATCATTCCCAAAAGTAAATCACAAAAAAAAAAAATATTTATTATAATAAAATTGAAATTGATTTTTAGGTTAAAAAAGTAAAAGAAGAAGAAAAATTGGAAGAAGAATTGTCAGAAGGTTATTTGAGCAAATGTATAGAAAGAGATTCAGATGAGGTTTTTTACCCAAAAATAAAAAGTTTGTATCCTTCAGAATATGAGATGTTAAGTGAAGAAACCAACCAAAAATACATCAATTTTGCAAAGGGGAGAAATTATAAACAGATGAAAAAAATCATAAAAACAAATCAGATCAAAAAAAAAGATCTCAATTATTTATTTTTCAAAGAAAAAGTTATTTCAAACACAGGTGATATTTTTTTAAGAAAAATTTAAAAAAAAATTGTATTTTTATTTTTTGTTTTTTTTTTAGAAAATAGAGTAGAAAATTCAAAAATAATTCAAAAAGTAGCACAAAGAACATACAACAAAAACATCAATTCAATAATAGGAGAACATCCAAATAACATAAACGGAAAGAAAGGTCCAAACAGTCCAAAAGAGACTAGTGGTAAAAATGGTAAGAAGGGGAGTGATGGAGAGAATGGAAAACATTCGGAGGATATTTTTTTGAGTCTATCATCGAACGATAACGAAGAATTAGTTTTGAGTGGGAGTGTTGACTCAAAAATTTTTTTAAAAGAAGATGAGATTTTGCTCATTAAATGTTGTGGTGGAAATGGGGGTAAAACACTCAATATTTTCATTTTAATTTTTTTTATTTTGTTTATTAATTTTTTATGAATCAAGGTGATGGTGGGGACGGAGGTAATTAATTTAATGTTTTACATGATTTTTTTCTATTTGATTTAATTATTTTCCTCAAAGGAAGTGGAGGTGATGGAGAAAGAGGCAACGATTCAGCGGATGGAGATGGAGAAAATGGACAAGATGGAGGTATCAAATAGAAGTGTTTTTTCTCTTTTTAAAAAAAATATTTATTTATAAAAGGAAGGTAAACAAAATTTTAACAAAATAATAAAGGAAATTATTTATAACTTTTATTTTTGTTAGAGGAGGAGATGGAGGCAGTGGAGGAAGAGGTGGTAATGGAGGTAATTGTGTTGTGGAATCTAGAGATTCCAAATTGTTCGTACTACTTGGAATTGATGCAACAGGAGGCAAACCAGGAATTGGAGGTAAAGAAGGAGTTGGAGGTTTAGGTAAAAAAAATTATGTTTGAAAAAAATTTTCTTTGAAATTTTTTATTTTTACTTAAAAATTAATTTAATTTTTTCTTGATTTAATTTTTTTTTAATTATGTTATTTTTACTTTTCTTATTTAATATTTTTTAATATTTTTTAAATAGGAGGGGAGGGAGGAAATGGATGTAAAGAAAAAAGAGACAACCAAAACAATTTAGTGAGATTGGAAGGGAAAAAAGGGAAGCGAGGTTCTGATGGTATTAATGGAAAACCTGGCAAAGTTGGAGAAGAATCCAAATGCGGAAGTATTTTATATCGGATTGTCGACGAAAATAACAATGTGGTTTTGAGTAGCGGAAATTGTTTTGATGTTGTTTGTGAGGGGTATAAAGTTTATGGCAAAAATAAAGATATTATTTTCGAGCCTGGTGAAGAAATAGTAATAAGTGATATATGTCTGAAAAATGTTGGTAAAACAAAATCATTAATTTAATTTTTTAATTTTTTTTATTAATTTGTTTATTAATTTATTTATTTATTTTTTAAATTTTTTAATTTTTTTAGGTGGAATTACTTTGCCTAAGGGATGTGTTTTGAGGTTTGATAACACTCCTACTGTTACTTTTAAGACAGAAGGGATTGTTTTGGACGAAATAATACCCGGGCAAAGTAAAATACTAAAAGAAGAATATGTAGGAGTCCTCTTCGAAATTCCTGATATCAAAAGACCAGGTAAATATTATTTTTGGAGGAAATGGAATTATTTTTAATTATTTTTAAATTTCTTTTTTAATTAATTAAGTTTATTTTTAATTATTTTTTAATTAATTTTTTTAAATATTTTTTAATTAATTTAATTTTTTAAAAAAATTTTAAAAGGATTTTATGTTGGTACTGCCACATTTCAAAGCAAAGTGGAGCTTTTGGGAAGACCTTTCTTGGATTCTGTGGTAGGAACAGAAATTCCAGTAGAATACCCTCTTAAAATAAAGTCTATTCTTTATTCCACCCAAATGGGGAAAAGAGAAACCAAGGAAGTTATTGTGAATATTCACAACAATTCCTTCCATCAT
>JAMYWO010000040.1:86186-98612 GCA_024220525.1 Cochliopodium minus | reverse complement strand
TTTGAATAGATGGAATAGCATCTTGCAATTCACATTCAATCAAGTTTTCTTTGAAATTGAGCGAAGAATGCAAACTTTTTGAATCATATCCCTTCACTGTCCAACTCTTCTACAAAAACAAACTAATTGAATATTGTGAATTGAGAGTGAGAGTTTCTCCCATCTACGATCCAAAGTTGGATACAAAGAAAAGTGCTGGTTAAAATTAATTTATTTTTAAAAATTTTTTTTTTCAAAATCTCTTTTGAAATCATTTATTTTTTTGTGCATATAATAATTTTAAAAAAAATCTTTTTTTGAAATCATTTTTGTGAATTTATTTTTTAAAAAATCTTTTTTTGAAATAGATGTATTATTCATTGCTTCACCTAAAATCGAGCGTAATCAATTTATTATTTGGTAAAATATTTTTTTAATATTTATTTCTTTTTATTTTATTTTTATATTGATAATTTTCTATTTTTTTAATTCATTTTTTAAAATTTTTTTTTTTGATAAAGGAACAGAGTGTTCAAGCTGTTCGGATTGACCGTGGATTATTGGGACTTGGAAAGATACAGCGGAATCTCCTACAACAACAAAAAAGAAAGACATGAAGTTTCGTAATACAAAAAAATATCAAAAATAAAGAAATTAACTTATTCTTTTAAAATAAATTAAGATGGGTTGGGAGATATGTAAAAAAAACAAAAATTTTAAATAATTTGATTTTTAATTTTTTTTTTGATTCTTAATTTTTTTGAAAAAAATTTCTATTTTATAATCTTGATTTTGATTTTGATTTTAACATTGTTTAATCAATTACTTTATTTTTTTTATTCTTATTTTCAAATTTTATTAGAAAAATTAAATTTTATTTTGGATATATTTTTTATTTAAAAGAATGGAGGATTAATAATTCTCCCAAATGCCGACCAATATTCTTCGTTATTGGACCCAAAAGACATAATTGACCATTTTTATGGAGGAGATGGGAAAAGGAAAAACGAGGAAGGATCCATTCTATTCTTTGGCACTATGGACGTTTCAAAGAACATGGAGAACATCTCAAACATTTCTGAGCCTATTTCTTTTTTCGGAAAGTATTTTTCTGGTAAGAGAAAATAAATTCTTTTTAAAAAATAAGATTTACTAAAATCAAAACAAAACTTTGAATCAATTAAAAATAAAAAATTGAAAAAATGAAAAATAAAAAAAGTTTAAAATAAATAAACTAATGTGATTCAAAAAATAAAAATAAAAATAAAAAACAAACAATAAAACAATAAAAAAAGAAAAATAAAAAAATGAAAACAAAACATTAAAAAAATGAAATAAACAAATGAAAAATATAAAAAAAATAAAAAAATAAAACAATCAAAAAAAAATAATAAAAAAATGGGAACATTGAAAATAAAAAATAATAAAAAAAAATAAAAAAATAAACTTCAAAAAATAAAAAATAAAACTAAATTACTAAAAAAAAAAAAAAAAAAATAGGAAGCCACGTCTTGTCAACAGGACCAACCCAAACAAACGCACTCGAGAAAGCAAAGTCTATATTAAACGATCTCTCAAACTCCGAAAAGATCCACATTTTCAGACACCACCTACTCGACCTCAAGTTCGAGAAAGTCTCTTCCACTCAATGGTGGTATGGAAAAGCCAGTTTCTTGAAACTTCCTCTCCTTAGAACTTCCAAATGGCTTTGTTTTCCTAATGTTGATTCCTCTGATATTTCTTCTAACAATTTTGATCCGTAAAAAGAATTTTTGAATATTTTTGAATTTGTTTGACATTATTTTTATTATTTTAATTTTTTAAAAAAAATTAAATTATTATTTTTTCAATTTATTGATTTTAAATGAAATTATTTTTTTTCTTGAATATAATTTATTTTAATTTTTAATATTTTTAATTTTTAATTTTTTCATTTTTGGGAAAGAATTTTAATTTTATTTTATTTTTTTATTATTCTTTTAAATTTTTAATTCTTATTTATTTATTTTTTGATTTTAAATTTATTTTAATTTATTTTTAAAGGTTGATTTCAACCAAAATTTCAACATCTTCAAATTCTTTAATTGTATATTTGGAATTCTTTGTTCATTAAGCATTCTCACAAGGTGCAGCTTTTATTCGACTCCATTTTTCACAAGTGGAATTTCAACACTCTGTTGGTAAATAAAAATAAAAATAAAAATAAAAAATAAAAATAAAAAATAAAAATAAAAATAAAAATAAAATAAAAAAATAAAAATCAAAATCAAAATCAATCAAAATCAAAATCAAAAAATCAAAATCAAATCAAAATCAAAATCAAAATCAAATTTAAATAAAATTAATTGTTAAAAATTATAAATTAAAATGAAATGAAAATAATATATAAATAATATTAATAAAAATAAAATAAAAATAAAATAAAATAAAATAAAAATAAAAAAAATAAAATAAAAATAAAATAAATTAAAAATAAAAATTAAAAATTAAAAATAAAAATAAAAATAAATATAAATATAATATAAAATATAAAATATAAAATATAAAATATAAAATATAAAATATAAAATATAAAATATAAAATAAATAAAATAAAATAAAAATAAATAAATAATTAAATTAATTGTTTTAAAATTTTAAAACAATTTTATTTGAAAAGGAACGGAAATAACATGGAGTGAAATAGTATGCACAACGATACAACACGACTTAGAAAAAGAGTACAACAACACCTACAAAAACCAAATGGCACTCCCCCAAATCACCCAGCTCGCCTCCGCAGTTGAGTTTTTGTCTCCTCTTCTCGTAGGAACTCCCATAGAAGAAATTCCCAAAATGAAAAAGAAAAATGAAGTGATCCTTCCTTTTTCTTTTCTTTTGAAGTCTGAAGATCCCAAGTCTGCTAAACTCATTCGAAATTCTCTTCTTTTGATGTACGAAAAATTTTTCAAATCTTTTTTTTTTATTTTATTTTTATTTCTTTAAATTATATGTTTTAATTTTTTTTTTTTTTTAAATTTTATTTTTCTTCAATTTAAATTAATTTACTTTTTTTTTTTTAATTTTTTGTATTTATTCATTTTAAATTAAATTTTAAAATTATCTCTTTCTAAATTTAAAACTTATTTTTAATTTTTTTGTATTTATTTTTTAAAATATTTATACTTAAATTTATTTTCTATGGTATTAATTTTTAAATAATTTTTATTTATTTCAATATTTATTATTTATTACAATTATTATTATATTTTCTATATTTTTTATAAATTTAATTCAATAGTAAAACTATTTTGTTGATTTTTAAATATTTTTTCTTATTTTCAGACCTTTCAAGGAATTAAGAGAATCAGTGAAATTTGAAGAAGAAGATTTTCAATCAAACCTTTTCCCCAACTCTTTCTCCCCTCAAGACAAAATCTCCGCTCTCTTAATTTGCTCCTTGAAAAAGTTCAAATCTTCCTGCCCCTCCCTTTCCCTCTCTCCTCTCAAAAAAGAAGTTGATGGTAATAAAAAAAAACAAAAAAATAATAAACAAAAAAATTAAATAAATAAATTGAAATTAAAAAATAAATAAAATAAATAAAATAAATAAAATAAATAAAATAAATAAACAAGATAATTGAAAAAATTAATGAATTTTAAAATAATAAATAAAAAATAAAAAAATAAATAAAAAATAAAAAATAAATATTAATTTTTTAGGTGCTTATAATAGAGTTAGATTTTGGTAATATTTTTCTTATTTTTTTGATTTTTATTTTAATTTAATATTTTTTAAAAGCCTTTTCAAAATTTTGACTTGTCACAAAAAAACAGTGAAAGATATTGAAGAGAGGATCAAACTCATCAAAAACCATTGCAAATCTCTTTCTTCCAAAAAGAAGGTAAAAAAAAAATAAAAATAAAAAAATAAAAAAATAAAAAATAAAAAAATAAAAAAATAAAAAATAAAAAAATAAAAAAATAAAAAAAAAAAATAAAAAAATAAAAAATAAAAAAATAAAAATAAAAAATAAAAAAAATAAAAATAAAAAAAAAAAAAATAAAAAAAAATAAAAAAAAAAATAAAAAAATAAAAAAATAAAATAATAAAAAAATAAAAAAAAATAAAAAAAAATTTAACTAGGTTTTTGGAAGCTTGAAGAAATTTCCAACATTAAATATCCTCTTTTGATTTCAACTTTGAGATTCCTTTACAAAAATTCCATTGGTTCATTCTGAACAGCAAGAGATCGTTGGGCAATGGCAAAAGATGAAGACACTGTGACTTGCATGGGATGTAAAGTGTAAAAAAAAATAAAAAAATAAAAAAATAAAGAAAATGAAAAAAATAAAAAAAATAATAAAATAAAAAAATATAATAAAAAAATGAAAAAATGAAAAAAATAAAAAAATAAAACAAAATTTTATTTAAAAATTAATTTTTAGTCCTTTTTCAGTTATCAGAAGAAGACATCATTGTAGATCTTGTAAATGAATTTTAAAAATTAATTTTAAAATTTTTGTTTAATTATTTGGATTTTAGGCGGGAAAATTTTGTGGAGACTGTTCTTCCAAAAATTTGAGTTGGGAGATATGGGTTCTGTAAATATGGAGCGTGTTTGCGATGATTGCTACAATCAATTAAGTTCAACGGAATGGGTAAAATAAAAAAATAAAAATAAAAAAATAATTTGAAATTTAAAAAAAAATTTTATAAAGGTTCAAGACTGCAAAAAAAAGAATTGTACATTATGTAAATCAGAATTTTCATTGACTAAAAGAAAACATCATTGTAGATCTTGTAATTAATTCGAATAAATTTAAATTAATTCAAAGAAATAACAAAATAATTCAAAAATTCTTTTTTAAAAATAGGTGGAGAAATATTTTGTGGAGATTGCTCAGGGAAGAGAATTTTCATTCCCAAAATAGATTCCAAAGTTCCTCAACGAGTTTGTAACACTTGTGCATTCAATATATCAGGGGTAAACTTTCACAAAAACGAAACAAACTGCAAAGACTGTGGGAGAGGATTTCTGCTTCTCAAAAAACAAAACTGTTACAACTGTGGAGAACTGTTTTGTTCTAATTGTTGCTCACAAAAGTATGTCACTTCTTCTTCTTTCAAAAGACACGTCTCAGTATGTACTGGATGTTTTGTTCAGTTGAGTTCTATGAAACAAATAAACAATGAAAACAAATGAAAAAAAATAATAAATAATTGAATAAAAAATATTTTTTTAATAAATAATTCATTTTTCACTTTTATTTTCTGATATATTTTGATTTTTCAATTTTCTTTTTTCACAGATTCATTATTTTCATCTACATTTATAATTTTATTGTTGATTTCATTTTCGGTGTTTCCAAAAAATTCATTTACAACAGTATCAAGAGTATCTTTTTCTTCTTTCTTGTTTAAAAAATCTTCTCTCCCATCAAACTCATCCAAAGATCTCAAAAATTTTTTTGGATCTTCTGAAACAGTGTCCACATCAAAAGTAGGGATGGCAATTCTTTCAAGATACCTTTTGTCATTCTCTACAAACTTTAATTCATAGAAAGGAACCACTCTGAAAACAACCTTTCCTATCAAAAGATTGTAAGGAATTGGTCCGTAATGTCTTGAATCCGTCGAATTCGCAGGGTTATCTCCTGTTCAAAATACATTTAAAGTCATTTTTTATTATTTTTTTTTTTCTTTGTATTCATAAATTTTTTTATTTTTATTTTATTATTTATAAATTTTTTTGTTTTGTTTTTGTTTTTTTATCTGTTTTCAATTCTTTATTTTTATATCATTCTTTTATTATTTATTTTTGTTAATAAAAATTATTACCTTGAATCCAAATGTGACCAGGAGGTATCAAAATTACTTGGTTATTATATTGATTATAAATGGTGTCTCCCTCCATTGCCAAAACTCTCTTGCACAAATTCTCCTTTGCATTAGTAGGTGATCTCAAAGCAACTACCTAAAAAGTAAAATTAAAAAAAATTTAATAGAAAAAATTTATTTTAAAAAAAAATTTATTTTTAAAAAAAAATTTTAAAATATGACATTTCAATTATTTTTTGTTTTAATTTTTTTATTATTTAATATTTTATTTTTATAAAATTTTTTTTATTACGTCTCCTCTTATTATTGTATCGTATCTTTTTGGCAATTTATTCACCAATACTATATCCCCTGCAAGATTGAATGTTGGCAACATACTGATCTTGTCAAGAAAAAAAAAATATTATTTTTTGTAGTATATATTATCGTATTTGCCTTGGCCCTATCAGATTGATGGGTGATACAATGTATTCATTGACGAAATATACACATCCAAAATATTTGAGGAATCTCCAACAGGTTGTATTCACCTTTTTGAGATCTTGTTGGTTCTCATTGATGAATATCTTCAAGTTATTGAATGGTTGCTTGAGATATGTCTTGAGAATATTCTTCATTATCTTCTCTCAGCTATTTTTTTTTTTATTTATTAGATTTATTTTTATTGCTGAACAGATGCAATTTATAATTTGATTATAAGTAATGTGATATTAGAATTTTGATTCAATATTGTTGAAATCTCCAATTTTTTAATTAAAGGATTTCATTTTTAACGTTGAAATAATTTTTCTTTTTTTTCAGATAACCTATTTATTTGAACGATTTAAATAATGGAGAAATGTCATTCAGTAGTGATGTTCAAAAAGATCTCTTTCACTGATTTAATTGAAAAAAAAAAAATTGTTGAATTTTTTTGTTGGTAAATAATTCCTTCAATATCAACAATAACCTATATAAACAATAAATCAAGATATATTTTCATGGATCAACCAAAAAAACCAATATGCTTTTATGGAGATGTATGCAATAGAAATGAAAAGTCCCACTTTGAAATTTTCCATCATGATAAGAAGAGAAAAAGATCTCTGAAGACAAATCTATACACAGGGAATGATTTGAAAGAATATGAGAACAAAATATGGGTGAAAAAAAAAAATTAAAAAATTAAAAAATTAACGAGAATTAATTCTCTCAAAAAAAAAAAAATTAAGTGTGGAGTGAGCTCTCAAAAAGTAGGGAACAGTTTTGAGACAAGGGAGATAAAATTAAAAATAGATTCAATAGATGAGAATAGGGAGTTTATTGGAAAAATAAAACATCCGTCACTACAAAACTACACTACAAATATAATAGGAGACATAAACACAAACTTGATTTTGCAATTCGAAGGTAAAAAAATAAAAATAATAAATAAATGAAAATTAAGTTATAAAAATAAATATAATAAAAATAAAATTAATTTTTATTTTAAAGAAACATTGTTGGTTGATAATACTGACAGTTTAGCTGAAAGTGATAACAATGAAGAAGAGAAAGTGGAGTTGCCAAAGAAATATGTGGGTGTTATCTACAGAAACAGTGGAGATCTCTTGATCTCCGGGAAATGGGAAACACCCAACAACAAAGGAAAGTTCGAAATAAAATATATCGAATCAAATAAAGATTTTTGAAAAAAAAAAAAACAAAAAAATGTGGTTTAAAAATTTGGAAGATAATTTAATATTTTCTATTATTTTTTGTTTTCGACAAGTAATGGAGATTATTTCTTCGAAGTTTTCTTTTTAGGAACGACTTTCTTTCTGATTTTGTCAAGTTCAGTCACCTCCTCGCTTGCATTCCTACAATAAAAAAAGGAAATAAAGTTAAATAAAAGAGAAAAGAAAATTTTAAGAAAAGATTACATGATGTCAAAAGGATCATCAGATTGAGAAAACTTCAACTCACTTTTCTTTATAACCTTCTTTGGTGCAGTCTTTGTGACTTTGACAGGAGGTTTCTTGTTCCTGGGAGCCTTTCTGGGAGACATCAAAGGAGGCTCCTTCTCAAAAACGGTGGAGACAAAGGGAGAAGTCAAAGAGAATTCATCATCTTCAATGTTGTCGATTTTCTTCAAAGACTTTTGAGAAGATGGAATGGGAGACTTGAGCTTTTGAGAAGAAACAAGAGCCTTCTTCTTCAACTCGTCGATTTCTTTGTCTTTGTCCTTGACTTGGTTCTCAAGCTTGGTAGTCTCTATCCTAATGGCCTTTCTCATCTCAGAGATTTGTTTATCCTTTTCTTGTATTTGGGTGTAAAAGATCTGGTACTTCTCGTTGAACTCCATCTTGAGATTGTCAACCTCATGTTGATGCTTTTGTACAACTTGCTCCACCTTCTTGGTATCCAAGTGATGCTCGTTCACCAAGTTTACTTTGTCCTGTTCGTTTTGCTTGAGCTTGTTCTCGACCTCTTCCAACTTTTCGTTGGCTTTGTTGAGGAGAAGTTCAGTCTTGAGGGACTTTTCCGAAAACTCTTTTTTCTCCATTTTAAACTTTTCTATCTCCAAGCTCTTCGCCTCCAAGTTTTTCTTGAGAGACTCAGTAAACTCTTGCTCCTTCTTCACTTTGTTAATCAACTCATTGATTTTCTCTTCAGTACTTTGCTTTGATTTGGTGACACTCTCCTTTGAAGATTCCAAAGACTTTTCCAAAAGATTGTTCTTGTTGTTAAGTACTTCCATCTGTTTGACAGCTTCCTTCTCCTTTGATGCCAATAAGGACTTGAGCTCCTTGTTAGCGTGGAACATTTCCTCCATCTTCTTCTCCTTCTCCATCCCCGAAAGGGTGATCTTTTGAATCTCCTTCTGACATTCTTTCAAGTCTTGTTCGTAGACAATCAACTGAGCCTTCAAATCTTTCTCGTTGGATTGGTAGGTGTTAATGATCTTTTCTTTATCGGAGATAGTATTCGACATCTTTTGATTACTCCTTTGTTCTGCTTTGAGATCTTGTTCTAATAGGATCAATTGTGATTTCAATTCTTTTTCATTCGATTGATAGTTCTCCATTTTCTTGTTCATCTCGTTGATGTACTGATCTCTCTTGCCAATCTCTTCCTTGTGTACTATCTTCCTTTCCGATCTCTCTTTGTCCAACTGTACTATCGCCTGATTAGCTTCCATCATCTTCTTCTCCACCTCCCTCAATAATCTTTGATATTCCTTCACCGATTCTTTTATTTCACTTTTTATAAAAGTATTATGAATAGATAAAACAATTAATTTTAAAAAGATATCTAAAGAACAAGTATATTTCTTAGCAAAAAGTATTTATACCCATTCTCTTTGTTTGTTTCGTTGATTTTTTCTTTCAACTTGCTATTTGCCTTCTCATTTGTTTCGATCTGTCTCTTTAACTCGGTATTCTTTTGTATCATCTCATTTATTTGTTCTTTGAAGAGCATATTCGATTTTTCATAGCTCTCTATCATGGATTTCTTCTCTATGGTATCTTTTTCATAAATGAGAAGGTTTCTTTGTAATTCTTTTTCCATATCCTCATATCTATTTTGTGATATCAGCTTCAAATTTGCTATCAATTTTTTATATTTTTCAATATAATTTAATTTATTTAAAAAATTGAAAGAAAATTTTACCAAATTCTTCATTCTTTTTCTCTATTTCGTTTTGCAATACATTTATCTTTTGTTGATAGAGATTGCTTTGTAATTTTGATTCTTCAAGGTTCTCCTTTACTGTAAAATATGGGAAATAGTTTTAGATGAATAAATGATTGAAAAGAATAGGATGAAATAATCAATTTATAAACAGAATTTGGAAAGAATTATAAATATAAAATAAGTATAACAAGTGAATAAAAGAACAAGGAATAGAAAAATACTCACATATCTTGTTATTTTGCAATGAAAATTCAGTCTGCTTCTTCAATTCTCCCATTTTCTCCCTCAATACCTCCAAATCCCTAACCAACTTGCCCAAATAGTTCTCCAATTGCCTTTTATCTTCCTCTGCCTTTTTGATTTGAGAATTTTGTTCGCTCACCTTCATGCTGATAGCATTTGCCATCCCCTCAAGAGCATTGCAGCTGAATGTGATCTTTTGACATGCTATTTCATTGCTCTCTAGATGGCTCTTTAATTGGATCTTCTCTTGAGTCAAAGATGAGATGTTCTTTTCTTTATCCACAAGATCTTTTTGTAATTCTTGTATCCTCTTCGACTAATTGTTGTAATAAAAAAAAATTAATATTTATTTTTTACAAGAAAATATTTTAATTTTCAAATTAGAAAACTATTTTATGTTTTAAAATCAAATTTCAAAAGTATATCTTGTATATTTCTGTATATCATTGTATATTCAATTTCATTCAAGATATAATTTCTTTCTTACATTTGTAACAAGCTCATTTTCTGTGGATTTTTGTTTATCTATCAGATTTTCTGCTGTTTTCTTGAGATGATCGTACTGATCTACTGTAAAGCTGAAATCTTTTGTTTTTGATAGATTGCTTCTTGTGTCAAATGTTCCTGTGGATGTGTTGCCAATCTTTTTTTGAAATGATAATCTTGATGGCTCTTCTCTCACCACATTTGATGTTATTTTTGTAGTATCTTTCACTTCTGTAGGTGCCAAAGTTTTTTCTTTGTCTTGTACTTTCCAACTAAAAAACATCTTCCCCTTTTTTTTTTAAAAAGGGTTGTTTTTTAAATTTTTTTTTAATTTTTTTATTTTATTCAGTCAAAATCATTGAAGAGATTTAAATTTTTTTATTAACATTCTGAATCCAATATTGTTGTTGGCAATCATCTCTCCTCACAATTATTAATGTATAAAAATATAAAAAAAAAATTGTAATTGCACCTTTTAACACAAAATGTCCTGGAAAGCAAGATTATCAACCAATTTACAAGAAGTTAGAGTATTTTATAGTGTCAATAATTTGAAACATAAAGGAGTAGTGTAAAAAATGAAGAAATATAAACATATATCTCAATATACTTTATAAATGAATCTTATATCAAAATATATGCATTATAATTCTAATATATGCTCAAATATACAGCGATTGGCTTAATAAAGGCTATCCAGAATTCAAACAATTGAATCCTAGACTGCCATTTTTGATTAGAGAAGCAGTCAAAGCACCAGCACAATTATGGGTGAGATATGGTAAGAGATAAAAGAAATTATAACTCTTTTATCTTTGATATTAATTTATACACTTTTATTTTCTTCTCGTCAGATTATATGGAAGAAGTAATGATTGATATTGAGAGCAGAACACCTGATGAGATAGATCAACAATTGGCTAAATTGGTAAATATTGGAAGAACTATGGACCGTTCTTATGAAAGTGTGCCTAAAGATGTAGACATAGTATGTGGAGATGATCCAGAATATAGATTCAACTGAGAGAAATAAACATCATCCCTTATTATATTACAAGAGTGAAATAAAAATTAACAAAAAAAAAAAAGATATATTGAAAGAATGTGATGGTATTTTGATGAATATGAGAATTTATGGAGATTTATTTGATATTTCTCTTATAAAAGAGTTATTTTTCAATATACCATAAATATTTATTTTTACTATTAATTTATTCTTTTACTTTTAATCCAGTATATCACCAACAGTATATATGTTGATCATCATTTAACAAAATCTAGAAAAATATAAATTTTAAAAAAATCGTTCAAAAATTTTTTGCTCACATTAATGTTTCAAGGAGATAATTCAGATATAGGTTATTATTTGCTTCCTCAAAATGAAGATGTTTCATGCTGGAAATATTGGAAAGTATTTTTTCATTGCAATGGTAAAAAATATCCTATCTAGAATCGATATGTCAATACAATAATCTATCACATTTCACTTTATAAGAGATAGAATAAGATATATTGAAATAATGTCTTTATAAATAAAAATTATTCAATAATAATCAATGATAAAATCCTTTCTCAAACTCCAATAACATCCTATCCATCCCAAAATACAAATAAAAAATTAATCTTTCTTATTTATTTATTTAATTCATAAATTTTAATTTAATACAAAGATCCAAAGTACAAATTTTCTATGATGTACAGAGAAGGTAAATCTCCTTCATGTGGAGAAAGAAGAAACTTTTTTCTACTTTGTATGAGATCTAAACTGAAACAACCCAACCTTAGAGAAGAGTTTTACCAAGAAAACATAAGGGATAACAATAGAAAAACAAAGTTAAATGATAAATTCTGGAAGTTGAGAAGCTCTCCTCCTGATAATTGGCCCATACCTTCCAGAAATTGAAAATTGAAAATTTTTTTGTTGTAAAATAAATTGGAATTAAATCTTTATTTATTTAATCTGTTTTTAATTAAATTTTATTGTTTCAATTAAACACTTTGCTAAAAAAGAAAAAATTTTAGGGTTTTTCACAATCAATTTGTTATAGCAAATTTCCAAGAATTTCAAAAGGAAGGTTTTGTTACTTCTTTTTAGAGGAATTGTGAAATTAAATCAATTTATTATTTAATTATTTATATTATTTTGTTGACAAAGTTTGAAAGCTTGACCTCTTTTTGTAAGGTGGAAATGGAGGAGTAAATATCAATTTAATTTAAGTTTCGTTTTTAGAAGAATTTAG
>JAMYWO010000040.1:38615-63050 GCA_024220525.1 Cochliopodium minus | reverse complement strand
GGAAACACAGTTTCAATTCTTCTGTCCAAGTTTCTTTCCATGATGTCGGCACTTCCAATGAAGACCTTAATTAAAAAGATATTAAAAAAAATAAAAAAAAATAAAAAAAATAAAAAAAAATAAAAAAAAAATAAAAAAAATAAAAAAATAAAAAAAATAAAAAAAGATAAAAAAATTTACCCTCTTTGAATATTTCGTTCAAATCACTCAAAATGTTTTTTTGAGTCTGAGATACAAGCCTGACGATGAGTTGTTGCTTCTTGTCCTTGTTCAAAGTGCTGTACATTTTCACAATGGAGTCTATAGTTTGGTCTTGCACATCCCTGTTATTGTTGACTTTATAAGTGAAAGTGTCAACGCTGTTTAAAATGATCTTTTGGTGACCCAACTTTATTAAAAAAAATTAAAAAATAATTTAATTTAAAAATTTAATTTTAAAAAAAAATCAATAATAATTTAATAAAAAAAAAAATTAATTAAAAAATAAAAAAAAAAAAAAACTAATAATTACCTTTGTAATTTTTATTTTGAGGAGATCATTCATTGTTAGGAGGACAAGTGATTTGAGGTTGGTGAAACCGTTTTCTACAAAGTTGTCGAAGTATTCCATCAGATTTATTTCGTTCAACCAGTTCACTATCTCTTGAGCTTCGTCATTGACCATGATAGGGTTGCTTCATAATAAAATTATGTTTGATAATAGGTTCACAAAAAAAAAATTTTATTGTGAAGAATTTAAATATCCTTCCAAATAGATTGAGGATCTTTAGCAAAATAAAATAAACGTAAAAAGATAATAAAAATCTTACTAAAATCTATTCTCGAAGGTGATGTTTGTTTTATTATCTTCGTTATAGATCTCGCTGGAGCTCCTATTTTTAATATGTGAGGTGATGATATCATCGAATCCTCCATTTGATTCCATCTCAGTGATGAATCTGACATGATTGGAGGGAATCATACCCTTCTTTCCTTCAATATTTATCGCCAGCCAAAATTTGTCATCATCCGTTTCCAGAATGGACAATACATCATCGCATACGAAAGATAATTGATTAGATTTTAGAGCATCATATTTATCAATGCATAGACATATCCTCCCTTTATATTTTTTCAGCTTTTTTATACTATCCAACAGAATATATTTCATTTTGGAATGAGATATCTCCCCATTCCCGTTCCCATTATTATTATTATTATTATTCATAATGATGGGATCTTCATCGATAGATGATCTATTTTCAATGATCTCGTAATCCAATATGGGATCTATTTTAAGGTTCTTATCAGAATTTCGATTATTCTCAATGAAATTGTTTGTATTATCGTCCTCCTCATCTGATATTGAATTAGTGTTTGAATTAGTGTTATCATTGAGGAGATTCGGATTAGATTCCATCGTCAAATTATCAAAATTAAGTGAAGGATCCATTTTTTTTTATTTAATCTTTTTAAAAAATGAACTGAACAGTAATTGTCCAAAATTATAAATTGTGAGATTTTTAATTCGGTTAGGATATCTTTTTTATTTTTTTAAATGTCCTCTTTAATTTTTATTTTTATTTTTATTTATTTTATTATTTAATAATAATTTTTTTTTTTTGAAGAAATAAAATTAATATCATTTCCTCAACAAGTTTTCTTTTTAAATTTCCTTTTAATTGAATCAAAAAAATTTTTTTTTTTAATTAATTGGAGAACTTTATTGGAAGACCTCCAATAGGAGTCAAACTAAGAGAAGAAAGAGCAACCTTATATTTGAAATCTCCCTTCAAATCCCAAACTCTGAAAGTTTGGAGGAGATTTACAAGAGTGATGGCTGACAAAAAGAAAAAAAAATTTCAAAAATTAAAAAAAACAAACAAAAAAAAAATTTTTTACTAATTTCAAGCAATGCAAACTTGTTACCAATGCAAGATCTTGGACCAAAACCAAAAGGAAAATCTTTTTTTTTTAAAAGAAGTGTAAATGAATTAATACAAAAATAAACGAAAATAAAAAATTAACGTACAAGATTTTTGAATGGCTGTCTTTGATCTTTCTTCCTCCGACAAAAATCTGTCAGGATCAAATTTATGAGGTTCACTGAAAAAAATAATTTAAGAAATAAAAAAAAATAATTTAAAATTGAATTCAAATAAAAATTTGAAAAGAAAAATTTTTTACTCCCAATATTTTGGATCAAAGTTGGCATTTGTCAAATTACAATTCACCATGGTGTCTTTTTTAATTTTGTATCCGTTCAACTCTACATCTTTCTTTGGAGATCTGGCGGTAACAGCAGAAGCTAAAAAGAACAAAAAAAAAAAAAGAAATATTAAAAAAAATCAAATCAAAAAGAAAAAGAAAAAAGTTTTAACCTGCAGGCATTAATCTTTAAAATAAAAATTAAAATTAAAAATTAAGAAAAAATTGAGAAAAAATTACCTTAAAGTTTCCTTGATGATAGCACTAATGAAAGAAAGTGGCTTGATGTTCTCGAAATTAGGAGAATCCCCTCCCAAATGCTCTTGGACCTCTTTGTGAGCCCTTTCAAGAAAGTTGGGATGAGTGGACAAGAGGTAGACGCAGGAAGTTAAACATGAGGCGGTGGTCTCGTGTCCTGCCAAGAAAAAGAGGAAGATGTTGCTCAATATTTCTTTGTTAGTGAGTTGGACTTCTGACTCTTTTTCTGCCTCCAAAATAAGATCTCTTTTAAATGAATAAATTCAGCAAAAATTTAAATAATAATTGTTGTTTATAACAAAAAAATACATTTAAATAAAAAATTGTAAAATAAATAATTATTTAAATTTTTTTTTTTACAGGATGTCATTCTTTCTTTCTTGAGATTCTTTTTTGTGAGATTCTCTTCTGTCATCAATGATTTTGTAGATCATTTCTTCGGTGGATTTAGAGGCAACTTCCAATTCTTTGTTAAACTTGGTGGGAAACTTCTCGTAATAAGGGAAAAAGATGAGTATGGGTCTTGCAAGTCCACTGATTTAAAATAATTAAAAAAAATAATTAAACAATAATTTTAAAAAATAAAATTTTAATTTTTACGTTTGAGTAATTTTAAAATTTTTCAACTCTTCCTTTTCTTTTGTCAAACACTCAAAATCGTAACCAAAACCTTTTATTAATTAAAAAATATAAATAATAAAAAAAAAGCCTTTAGAACAAATAAATTACCTGCTTTGCCAATAGAATCAAATGTGAGATTGGTAATTTGTTCCGAAACATCTACATAATCAGTTTTGATCGTTTTGATTTTGTTGACAAATAACTTGGCTTTGTTGTCAAAGATTTTATCCAACTCTTTCAACTTGCTGTGTTTAAAAGCAATGTTCATGATTTTTCTTTGTGAATGCCATTTCTTTAATTTCAAAGTAATTATAAAAAATAAAATAAAAACTAATTTCAAGGAAAATTTTTACTTCATATCCTACAAAAATCATGGATTCTCTTTTTAAATTATTAAAATAAATTAAATAAACTTGTTTTTTATTTTTACTTGAAATAATTGTTGAAAATTTTGTTATTGAATAAGATCATTTCAGATTTGTCGTAGTCTTTCATACTGAGAACTTCCTTGATGCTTTCTGCATCACACACAGATATTTGGAAGGTACTTCCTACGAACATCCCGAATATGTCTCCCTGGAAATTTGATGAAAGCAATATTGTTTAAAATTAAGTATTTTTTTTCATTAAAATAGTTTCATACCTTTTCTTTTTGCAAATCCAATTTTAAATCAACATCAGATGTTTTATAAATTGCTCTTTTACAAAAAAGTTTGATTTTGATTTCATGTGAAAGTTAAATTGTTTTCATTATATGATTTATAAAAGAGTATCAGTTAATTATATCCAAAATGAGAACAATATAGTGTATGAAAATTTAATTTCTTATAATTTTTTATTTACCTTTTTAAAATCATTATGATGATTTCTAACAATGAAAATGTAGGAATTGGTTTTCCAGTTTCAATATGTGGGCTGAATAAATCGAAATATTTTGTTAAATTTAAAATTTTTAAGCTAATTTTATTTATACTATTCTTTTGAGACTTTTTTTTCCTTAATACTCATCATCACAAAAAGGAGTATGATCAATGATACAATTATACAAAATATTATCAATAACATTTTCTTAAATTCTTTTTTTTTTTATTTTTATTTTATTCATTTTAATTTTTCTTGATTTTTTCGGATCAATTTAAATTTATATTAAGAATTTTCTAAAGAAAAGTAAAGAAAGAAAAAAATTTTATTTGAAAATTGTTGATAATAGAAAGAAATATACAATGAATAATTAGTTATTAATTGAATTTGATCTTTTATAAGTTTGACTATTTGTCATCTTTACTGGAAATTTCAATATTTTCTTCTTCAATAATAATTGCACTACCAGTAACTAATATATTTGAAATGAAAATTCAAAATAATCAATATAAAAGTGAAAATTATCTACCTGTGCTAAAACAATACTAAAAGATTGTTGAATTGGTAAATAAAAAATAAATTACTTTAAATTTCAATTAAAAATTTACACTGGCAGACCATATCAAGGGATCCAAATGCACATTATTTTGATATTCAACCTGTATGATAGCATTAGCTCCCATATGTTCTGCTTCTTCAATCTAAAATTTAAAAAAATTAAAGGTTAAATGTTCTGGTTGAGCATATAGGATTCCAATTGACATATAAGTGATGAATATTGATTATATTTTATTAATCTACCATATTTTTAGTTGCTTCTGCTGAAACACGATTATTTAATTGAGAATAAGGAGTGATCTCAGTCGAAATAAGAGATAATGCTTTGGCCCAAATATCCTTGATCATATTTGAGGTAAAGGTAGCTGATCCAGATACAATACCCTTGAATATGAAGATTAATTCTCCTTAATAATTGATAAATGAGAATACCAATTCTTTGACAATTTTTATATCATCCAAATGTTCTCTCGTTGAAACCAATTTGATTTTATTTTTGAAATGAGAGATGCTTCTTTTCATTTTTTTTATAATTTGGAACAATAACCGCCCATTTTCAAAATATAAAATCAAAGAGGAACAAAATAGTTTTATTTAACATCAAATGTAGACCCTAACAACTCTTCAGATAATTTCCAAAGAGATTCCTGGATATTTACATCTTCTGCAATGCGACTGGTAGGGCAGGCTTTCTTTTTGATAAAGTACTTTCCAGAAATATTCTCGGAATTGTCAAAAGTAGCAAGGTAAACAGAATTAGAAGCCCCTGAAAAGTATTTTAATAATTGTTTTAGAAATTCAACTTTAATAATTAAGAAAATAATTGTTACCTTCTTCAAGAGAATTAGAACCTTTGTATCCCATTTCCCTCAACATTTTTGTATCAACTACACCAGGATGCAAACTATTAGAAGTGATTTTTATTTTGTTCTCTTGGAATCTTTTGTGTAGAGAGTTTGAGAACAAAATATTACACAGTTTAGAATTAACATAAGCTTCAAATGTAGATTTGGGAGTCATAATTGAATTGGAATCAAACTTTCCATTGCTATGTGCCATCGCTGAAACATGGATGATTCTGGAAGACTCTGATTTCTTCAATATAGGGAACAATTCTTTCACAATCAAGAAATTCGAAAGATAATTCACTGAAAAAGTCAATTCTGCCTTTTTATTTGTTGGATATAAAGTTATTTGTTCGATCTTCTCGTTGTTTGGAGAGTACATTCCTGCATTCAACAATAATACATCCAATAAAGGATATTTCTTGATAATTGCTTCACACATTGAGGATATTTGATCGAATTTGGTGAGATCAGAAATGAAAAAATCAACTTCATTTTTTGTTTGATTGTATATCTCTTCTGCTTTTGATTTTGTCTTTGATTCATTTCTTCCATGCAAAATCACTTTGTATCCAAATTTGCTGAGATCAAGTGCCGTTTGAAATCCAATTCCTTTAAAATTACAAATTTAGATTTAGATTTGTTTGACAAGGAGTTTTTATACCATCAGTTGATCCTGTTATTAAACAAATTTTTTTAGCTTTATTCATTTCACTTTTTTATTTTTATTTTAACTTCTTTATTAAATTTTATTCTTTTTTATTTTTATTCGAATTTATGTTGTCAACTTATTAAATATATTCCTTTAATTTGCACTATATAACAATTATTTTTGGTTAAAAAAAGGAATTAATTTGGATAAAGTTGCCCAAAACATTTTGAAAGGAATTTTATATTTTTGAAATTAGAGATGCTTCTTTTCATTATTTTTTATAATTTGAAACAATCAAACCGCCCATTTTCAAAATATAAAATGAAAGAGAAACAAAATAGTTTTATTTAACATCAAATGTAAACCCTAATAACTCTTCAGATAATTTCCAAAGAGCTTCCTGGGTATTTACATCTTCTGCAATGCGACTGGTAGGGCAGGCTTTCTTTTTTACAAAGTACTTTCCAGAAATATTCTCAAAATTGTCAAAAGTAGCAAGGTAAACAGAACTAGAAGCCCCTGAAAAGTATAATAATTGTTTTAGAAATTCAACTTTAATAATTAAGAAAATAATTGTTACCTTCTTCAAGAGAAGAAGATCCGTTAAAACCCATTTCATTCAACAGGTTTGTGTTAATCACACCAGGATGCAAACTATTAGAAGTGATTTTTATTTTGTTCTCTTGGAATCTTTTGTGTAGAGAGTTTGAAAACAAAATATTACATAGTTTGGAATTTGAATATGCTTCGAAGGAAGATTTAGGAGTCATAATTGAATTGGAATCGAACTTCCCATTGTTGTGTGCCATTGATGAAACATGAATGATTCTGGGTGACTCTGATTTCTTCAATAAAGGGAACAATTCTTTCACAATCAAGAAATTCGAAAGATAATTCACTGAAAAAGTCAATTCTGCCTTTTTATTTGTTGGATATAAAGTTATTTGTTCGATCTTCTCGTTGTTTGGAGAGTACATTCCTGCATTCAACAATAATACATCCAATAAAGGATATTTCTTGATAATTGCTTCACACATTGAGGATATTTGATCGAATTTGGTGAGATCAGAAATGAAAAAATCAACTTCATTTTTTGTTTGATTGTATATCTCTTCTGCTTTTGATTTTGTTTTTGATTCATTTCTTCCATGCAAAATCACTTTGTATCCAATTTTGCTGAGATCAAGTGCCGTTTGAAATCCAATTCCTCAAAAATTATTAGATTTAGGGAATTATTTCGGGAGTTTTAATACCATCAGTTGATCCCGTTATTAAACAAATTTTTTTAGTTTTATTCATTTCTATTTTTTATATTTATTTCTTCAATTTTCAATCAAAATCGAATTCTAATTTCAATTCTTTCCTAATTGATGTAATTTATTCAGTGGATAAAAATTTTATTGTTGCATTAACCAAATCTTCTATACATTTGAATCTTAAATTTATTTAATCTAAATTTCATTTAATTGAGAAATTTGAAAACAAATGTCCTTTATCGGAGCTAAAAAAATGTTTGACTTTTATCTTGAAATCAAGCGAAATATATTAACAGAGTAAAATAATTTCAGTGATTTAAAGTATCAACAAATCAAACTGTTTTAAAGGAAACTTCAATATCCTTTATGAAAATAAAATATAAAAAAATATTAAAAATTAAATAAAAAAGTAAAAATTGAAAATAGAAAAAAAAGATAAAGAAAATGTTTTATGAAAATCAATTGTATGTTAATAACTCAAAAGAACTATCAATCCAAGTTGGAAATATCTGCCATGCTTTGAGAGTAAATAAAAAAAAAAATTAAAATTCTTGGGAAACAAAAATATTAACATAATATAAAGGGAGATCTTGAATACATGTCAAATGATGATTATCCAGAGGTAATAAAAATTTAAAAAAGAAATTATAATAAAAGCATATATAATTTTATAAATGAACATATAAATGAACATATTGAGTAATATACTTCATTCCATTTCACTTTAAAATGAAGTTCAAGGATATAACTAATATTTTTTTTTCATAAAATAATTCTGTTCATAGGTGGCTATAATCAGTGCAAATTTGGGTAAAGTGGAAGGATTATGCAGAAATTTTTTGCAAATAGTCTCAAAGAAAGGAGATACCAAACAATTGTTGAGAAAGATTTTCAGATATGTTGAAATTCTCATCAAATATAGCAATTCATTGGAGGAATATGTCACTTTCGATGATCTGAACACCAAATCAAAATTGGTGGATTCATTGAAAGACTGCAACAGTATGGTATTGCAGATGGACGAATATTTCAACAAAGCATACAGTTCATTTCTTACCAATCAAATGGAGACTCCTCAACCACCTCAATTGGGCTCCAATGCCCTTGATTTTCAAGGATCATTGGAATTTGCAAAAATGGATCTCAAAAAGACCATAAAGGAGAAGAATGTCGAGAATATCAGCAAAATGGCTGCCAATTTGAGAGAATTGTCCATCACATGTTGCAACAAAGCCCATGAAATGCAAAATATCATCTACAAAAACTTCAACGAGATGGATGCTCAAAATCTAGAGAAGATAAACGTAAAAAAGAAATAATTTAAAAATATTCACCTCAGAATAAACATACAATCTAATTATAACATCATATCCTCTATTATTGATATATATTTATTTCCTTTTCTTATTTTAAAGAATGTATGTGGCCAAGTTGAGAATCAAACCAGAGCTGTAAATAATCTGTTTTATAAAGTTCAAAAGGCTCCTTTGGAACTCAATGATAATCAATTCGATCAACACATGAAGCAATTGATTGGAAAGCTTGATAACATCAAGAACATCTGTACTGAGAATAAGAAGGTCATCTCCATGTTGAACAACAAACAAGTTTCTGAGCAATTGGAAACCTACAACAACATCCTCCTTTCCTATTCTGCTTGTGTTGTTTAAGAAGATTCTTTTGTTTTTGTGAATTTTTGAATAAATGTGATTAAATGAAGGGATTATTGTTTAAATTTGGAATTAAAGAATGCAAATCTCATAATGATTGTCAATTGGGAAAGCATAAAACTCATTTTATTTAATTTTTGCATAATAAAATAAAAAAGCCAAATTCACAATTACGATGGATATTGTAAAAGAAGAGGAATTTATAACTGAAGAATTAAGAACCAAATTGAAAAAATTGTTGAGAGAAATAAAGGATTTTCCTAAACCTGGAATAAAATTTCAAGATATTTCCACTTTGCTCGTTGATCCAGAGGGATTCAAATTAGCAATTGATGCTATGGCATTGCATTTCAAAAATCTGAAAATTGATAAAATTGCAGGTAAAAAAAAATATATCACTCAAAATGTATAGTATAGTATTAAGAATTCAAAGAAAAGAGAATAAGAAAGATCAAATGGCTTATTCAAAAGAAAATAATATATTTTAGCATAAAAATTGACAATGATAATCGAATTAAACAGGAAGACAATCTTATAACTCATAAATAACTAAAATTATTGCCAAATACTTAAATTGAATTAATTCTTATTCTCTCTTCCAAAACAAAAAGGATTTGAAGCAAGAGGATTCCTTTTCAGTCCATTATCTTATTTATTGAATGTGGGATTTGTAATGTTAAGAAAACCAGGCAAATTGCCAGGAGAGAAAATATCAGTGGATTATGGAAAAGAATATGGAAAAGATGTGATTGAATTGAGCAAAGGATTAATAAAGAAAGGAGAAAGAGTAAAAATCATAAAAATATATTATATCAATTTTCGTTTTAAAAAATTTTTACTGAAAAATAAATTATTTTTATTTAGGTTCTTCTGATTGATGATCTCCTTGCTACTGGTGGTACTGCTCTTGCTGGTGCAAAACTTATCAAGCAAGAGGGTGGAATCCCTATTGCTGGATTTTTGGTTGAGTTAGATGGTTTGGGAGGTTCAGAGAATCTTGCCAAGGAGGGAGTTGAAACATGGTCTCTTATTCATATTGAAAAAGATTAATTAAAATTTTCTTTTACAAATAATTTTTATAATAAAAAATCTTTCAAAACTTTTTTGAATCAAATCATTTCTTTCAAACAAATCAATAAATATTAAATCCTTTTTAAGTCTCTTTGATAAAGTTACTTTTAATAACTAAACTATTATCAAGTAAGAAGTAAAGCCAACAAATTCAAAAGAATTTAAAAAGTTTAAAGCAAAAATAGAAAAAAAAAATGGCCTGATTGCGCGAACACTTCCTTGATGAGGCTTGCCAAAGGCAAACCCGGTTGAAACAATTCAATACTTCATATACTGAAGAATCTCATCGTCTCGAGTACCTCCGAAGAGGTCGTTGTAGTCTTTTCCATTTCATTAGAAATAAATTGAAGTAAATTTACTAACTTTTTCTGAAGCAAACACCATTATAGCGCCCGCCGCAGAACGTCAAGCAAAATTCAGCATCATTAAAGATTCTTTCACTTCTTGTCACAACACAAGACTGTCTTCAAACTATGAAAGAAGACAATCGTAGTGCATATAACAAATGGAAGATTCTTTCGTGTTGAAGGAAATGTTCACTAAGCCCCCCAACCAGATTTCGAGACTGACTTTTTACATCAAACGAAACAACTTCAGCAAGGTTTTGTTGACATCAAATATTGTGGGAATAATTCTGAATGGCCAAATCCAAATACCACTCCCACTTTGAATGTCCCTCACATAAATCTGTTTCTATCTCTAAAATCCAATTTAGAAGGCATTTGCAGGCTCTGAAATTTTAAGTGTTTAAAAATCGTTTTTAAAAGAAATTTTTAAGAAAATTTATTTTATTATTGGGGTTTATTTATTTTGTATCTTTTAAAGTCAAATGATTAATATTTGATTGTGAAGATCACAATAGAATTAATTGTATTTATAAAAGAATATCATGGGATGTTAAATAATTAAAATCGTTAATTTATTATTTTATCACCTGTTTTTAAGATAGGATATTCAATTGATCAAATCGAGATTGTATTGTTATGTTTTTACATACAATGAAAAAGATTCGTTTTTTTTTTTATTAATTCATATTTTTAAGATCAAAGTTTTTTCAAATACATAGAATCAGTTTAACAGCTATTCAAATCTTTAATTTGATATGAGCTTCTGTTTATTTTTAAAATTTATGGATTTACCTTTCAATATAAAAAAATAAAAAGGGAAAGATAAAGAATTGATACGATATGGATAAAGATTTAATAGAAGAATTTGATGTGTTTGATTTGATAGGAGATTTAAATGATCCAAAAACTGAAGAGGAAAAAATGGAAGAAGAATTAAAGATAGTGATAGAGGGAATTGAAAAAGAAGATATCGATAGATATGGCAAAGAAAAGTATAATTCTAATAATCATTGGGAAAATAATAAAAAGCCAGAAGATTATGCACAAATATTGGAAAAAACAGTAATTTTATTTTTATTTTCGAAAAAGATTTTTTAAAACGAAATTCCAGATTGATTTCTAAAAAATTTTCAATCAAATTTTTTATTTGATTTTAAGGATACAAAATATTGGATTGACAAGTTTCACGATTCATATATCACATTGAATGTAAGAAAAGAAGATTTGCAATGGATGAAAGAGGCTGCGATTATAGGAAGATTGACTGGAAAAATTCCGGGAATGTATAAAGAAGATATCGAAAATAGCTGGGAGAAATACAAGTGGATTCATAACGAAACCGGATATTTTGTAAGAAGCGAATCCGTCAGTTTAAAGTAAAAAAATTAAATTAAAAAAAAAAAAAATACCAGTTCTAGATAAAAAAAAACATTTTTTTTTTTTGGAAAGATATGGATGTCATGGTCTTATTCCTTCAAAAAATGTAAAAACTATCTTTGAGAGTGCAATTACTTCCATCGATGTTCATTCTCCAATAGACAAAAACATGGAACATCTCAAGTTTTATTTAATGGATTGGATAAAAATGGATCAAGAGAAAGAATTTAGAGTAAATAAAATAACTGATAAATTCCTTTATTTTTCATTTTTTTTTTAATTTTTAGGTTTTTGTTTACAACCGTAAAATAACCGCCATTTCCCAACAAAACTTGTACAGTGTGAATGAAACTCTAAAATCGCTTGGAGAAAACAAGAATGAAACCATCAAAAAATGGATCAAATTAATTTGCGATTATTACTATAACACAATAATTCATAAATTGGACCACGTGACTTCTTACGTAAATTATTTTGATAGTTCTATATCATTTTTATTATTCTATTAATTTTTTCTTTTAAAGGTTATGGACATTACTATTTTAGAAGGAGATATCCCTTACTTTATTGAAATAAATCCTTTTGGTAAACAGTACGCTGCAGGGAGCTCTTTATTTCATTGGCTAATTGACGAACAAAAACTTTACAACACAGAAAATATTATTTATTTTAGATACACTTGTTGAGAAAAATAAAGTTTAATCACTTATCTTCAATTCTAAAAATTTATTTATAAAAGAAATTTACAAATCAAAAATTTAATATTTAATAGATTTTACTAATACCTCTTTAATCTATCCAATAATTGTTATTCTCGGAGAGTCTAGCTTGATACATTTTGATTTAAGAATATAAATATAAAAAATATAAAAAAAATGAAAATTTTTCTTCTCTTGGCTATCTTTTGCATTCTTGCATACTCCTATCCAAGTAATACCAAAATTCAAAATTTTCAATAAAATTTGAAAATCATTTTTTTTCTTTTATAGCCATCGATGACAACTTTACTGCTTTGTTGAGCACAACTAGAACTTTCAAAAATAGGTAAAAAAAACAAAAAAAAAAAAAATAATATTTATACTCACAAATATTTTTTTTTTTAAAATTCAAAGAACCGAAAAATGTAAGTAAAATATTAAAGAATACACTACAATTGCTTTGTTGAAATTTCAATATATCTTTTTATTATATGCTTTTAAAAATTTAATTCAGAACAAAATTTTTTTTTTTTCATATAGTCACTGATACTATTTATGAATGGTATTCTGGAAAGGAAAGAAGAATCCAATCAACCCATAATAACACCAGGTAAATTAAACATTTTTTTTTCATCGTTTTTAAAAATATAAATATTTTTATAAATTATTATTTATAATTCCAGATTCTCCATCTACCAATTTGCATCCAACAAAACTCAATACATCAGTGTTGTAAATCAATGCCAAAAAAGACAATTTGATGAACCATGGGTAAAAAATTATAAAAAATTATAAAAAATTTTATTCACCATATAACTTTCTATACACTTTCATTGAAAATAAATTTCTTATTTTCTTTATTCGTTGAATATATAGTTTCCATATTTCGATTGGGTTAAAGATGCATACCAAAATGGATCATGCACTGTAGGACAAAGATCAGGAACCAAATGGGTTGATTCTACAAGAGGTAAAAAAATATAAAAAAAAAATATATAAATTAAAGTATAATCTTTTTTTTTTTCTTGATTTATCATCTTTCTAAAATTTTAATTTTTATAGATAGAACTGTAGTTCTTTGTGCAAGCAACAACACCCCAATCAGTTTGGAAATTGAAGATAAAAGAAACGAATTCTCTGATACCGTTGTTTTCGCAACCTTCCACCCTGGTAACCCAAGTGCTTCTGATTTACAAACTCCTACTGGTAAAACACTCTTCTTTCTATACACTTTATTTTTTTTGAGACTAAACAAACTTATTTTTTTTATTCTCAGATTGCTGGAACAGATAAGCTCCCTTTTGGAAAAACTTATTTTTAATTAAAAATTTCATTTTATCAAAAAAAAAAGGTTTTTTTAATTCATATTATTTTTAAATAAGAAGAAAAAACAATTTTTTTTAGAAAAGTTTCCTTTAATAATGTTTGTTAATAGAGATCAAAGTTCATTATTTTTCTTCAGGAATTCTTGCAGTGATTGGGACAATAGGAGAAATGTGTTCTTCTCTTACTCTTCTTTCCAATTCACTAAAATAATAAACAAAGGATTAAATTTAAATCGAAGAAAATAAGAAATAAAAATTACCGTCCTTTAGTCATGATTTCTTCGTACTCAGTTTGAGTGACACTATAATAAAAAAAATAAAAATTGTTAAAAAAAAAAAGAAAAGAGGAGATTACTTGTAAGCTCCCAAAGGTTTATCATTGGTGGTATAAGTAACAGAGATAGCAAAACGATCAGACCATCCACAAGAAGATCCTAATAATTAAATTTGATAAATATATACAAACCAAAAGAAAATAAAAAAAATGTTACCTCCAGTGAGTGCTCTACATACATCAGGAGATGCATCGAGAACTGGACCACCAGCATCATTCTCAACTATTAAATAAAAGTTTTATTAGAGTTTAAAAAGAAAGAGAAATTTATTTTTGTTGAAAAAATGAACCGAAGCAACTTGGACCGTAGTCAGTAACTATAAATAAAAATAAAATGGGTTGAAAAAAAGAAAGAAGATGAAATATACCTCTCAAGTTTACACATTTTCCACTAAAATTTTCAATAAAATTATAAAAAAAAAATTTTATTTTTTACTTTCTGCAAACAGTCAAAGCAGTTCCACATCCTGATATTTCATGGTTAAATATAAATTTATATGATAAATTAATCTTCAAATGTTCAAATTATTTTTTTTTTTACCGAATCTATATTTATTTGAACAAAAAAATAAGCAAAAAATATATAACATTTTTCTTTATTCCTTTACCTTTGTCTATCTGCAGAGAAATAGCTTCCATATTGATGACAAGCCCCACTTTTTTAAATAAAAGAATATAAATATAAATTATAATGTAGAATAAGGAGATGGATAAATGATAATATCAAATGAAGTATGCAATAGGAATGAACAAGATGTTTTACCATGAGCAAGTTGTTCCATCAAAATCTGTCAAGTAATATTCATTGTTGGCTGGTTTTCCACAACATGCACAAGGGCTTCCACTAAAAAAGAAAATTGGTTTAAAAATATAAACGTCAATATGAAAATATAATAAAATATAAATTATAAAAATTATAAAATAAAAATAATATTATATATATTGAAGGAATTAAATGAATTGTTAAATTTGTGTTTTTTTTTTACCATGGATCTATTGAAGGTTGGATTTATTTTAAATAATTCATATTCGTTTCAAATTTTTAAATTTAAGAATTTTTACCTAAACAACCTCCAGCGAATGCTAAATTTTTTTCAAAAGATGAATTTTCACAATTGAAAAATAATTTATCAATTACCATAGTATACGAAGAACAAAATAATGCAAAAAATAATAATTTTCATTTTTTTAATTATAAATTAATAAAAATAAAAAATTAAAAGGATATATTCGGCAAAATTTTGCTTTTTTAATTAGTTTATTATTAACATCTTTTGCTTATTTAATTTGTTTAAAAGTTTATTCATTCTCAATAAATTTTTTTTCTTCGAACATCAAAGTTCTTCAACAACTTTATGTAAGAATAACAACCGAGAATCCAAGACAAAGGAAATTAAAAGTGAACTTATATGTAAATTTTCAACAAAAATCAATTTTTTTTTTTATTTTTTTTTTATATTTTATTTATTTTATTTTATTTTAAAAATTTTTTTTTTCACAAAAAATAAAAGACTTTAACGATTTCATAAATAACAAATCTGGGGATTTTAAGTAGGGGCTGAGTTTTTTGGATCCTCTTCATGACAAGAAACAAAAGCCAGACAGAAGATTTGAAGAGATCATTGCAGCAAAAGTGATTGTTGGGACTCCATTGCACAAACTTTTCTCCTACCACAAGAATGGAAGCGTTGTTGTCTTTCATCAAAAGTTGTGGTGTTTTGTATGTTTCCTCCACTAATCCTAATTGTCCCTTTTGTAAAAAAAAATTTCAATGAATTCAATTTAAAGAATTAATAACAAAATTTAAAAAAAATTTAAATAAATTTAAAAAAATTAATGATAAAAATTTACATAAAATAAAAAATTGAAAAAAATAAATTAAAAACTATATTATCATTGACTAAAAATAATTGTTTTTTTTTACTTGACTATTATCACCTTTAACAAAAAAAAAGATTAAAATATTTTTTTTTAATTTTTTTATTTTTTTTTATTACCAAAACCATAGATTTCACCATTCAGTTTTTGGTAAATACAACTGTTAAAACCACAGCCAACATTCTTGATATCAGGGTCCTGAAGAAGGAGTACTGGCTTCTGGGAGATTTGTCTATAACCCAACTGTCCAAAATTACCATCACCTAAAAAATAAAAACAATAAAAAAAAATGAATAAGAATTAACAAATTAAAAATTTTTTTATATTTTAAAAAAATAATCAAAAAATAATGAAAATATTTCCATTATTTTTATTATTTTTTATTATTTGTACCCCATCCAAATAATTTTCCATCTTTAGTATAAAAGTAAGAATGATTCTGACCACTCAAAATGGAGATGATGTCTTTGTTGTTCAGAATTGTCTCTATTTTTTTGGATGTCTTGTTATTTCCGATTCCCAATTGTCCGCTTTTGTTCAATCCTATTTTTTATTTTATTTTTATTTTAATTAATTTTTTTATTTTATTTTTTTTTTATTATTAAATATTTTAATTTTTAATTTTTATTTTTAATTTATTTATTTACCAAAACTCTTTAAATCTCCTTTTTTAGTATAAATTAAAGAAAAGTACTGACCACAAGTGATCATTTTGAGATTTTCTTTTAAAATCAACTTTAATTCTGTCTCCTTTGATTCACCTGGTCCTACTAAAAAATAAAATAAATAATAATAAATATTAAATATGAAAAATAAAAAATAAAAAATTATTGAAATGTTAAAAAAAATTAAAAATTTAATTGTTAACAAAACATCAAAAAAATTTAAAATTAAATTGTTACATTGACCACTCATATTGTTTCCTAAAATTTTTTATTTTTTATTAAAAATGGAAAAATTAATTTACCATGTCCATATAACTCTCCTTCATCTTTATTGATCTTTTTTAAATTTTTTATTTTTTATTTTTTATTTATTTTTATTCAATTTTACTTTTTTGTAAACGAGAGAGTGTGTTTGTCCACAAGCCAATTTTGTGATTTTTGGATCTCTCATCAGTACCTTTGCGTTCTTATATTCAGCTTTGTTTTCTTCACCTGATTAATTTTAAATTTTTTATTTTATTATTAGTTCTTATTTTAGTTTTTATTTTTTATTTTTATTCAATTTAAGTATATTTCTTTATAATTTTTTAGTTTTTGTTTTTGCCCATATAAATCAATTCTCCATTCTTTTTTAAAATCAAGGTGTGGTAAGCTCCACAACACACTGATTTTATTTGAGTGTCAATAGTTAAAAGAACTGGGTTTAATGCATTTTTTGCTGAAAGTCCTATTTGACCATATCTATTGCTATTATTTAAAATATAAAATGAGATTTCAAAATTTAAACAAATAAATAATCAACAAAAATAATTGAAGAAAATTAAAGATTTTGATTTATATAAATTTTCAAAAAAATTTTTTTTTTTTTACTCTCCAAATACAAGCAATTCTCCATTTCTTTTATATACCTTATGATTTCAAATTTGATTCCTCTTTGAAAGTATATTTTATTTATTTTTACCAATGAATGCCATCCTGATCTTGCTACGATCAATATATCTTTTCCTTCCATGATTTTGGTCCAATTGGGCCTATTCTCGAGATCTCCAGTTCCTATATTCAGCATAATAAAAAATTTATGAAAATAAAAATCACAGTAAAACTATTCCTCACCTAATTGTCCTTGGTTATTCAATCCACATGCCTATAATCAATACAATACAATTATATAACGATCTATATAAATATTTCATTTAATTTATTGGACAGGCATACCATCAATCTCCCATCATCTTTTTATGATTGATTGTAAAATATATATTTGGATACAAAATGATATATTACCAAAGAATATGAATGATGAGGATGTAAGACAAGAATGATTTGATTTCTTCTTTATAAAATTCATTTTTTTTTTAAATTTTAAAAAAATTTCAAAAACAATTCAAAAACTAATCAAATATGCCTTAACTTCAATAAAAACTAATTAAATTAAGCTATATTTAAATTTAGTAACTTACATTTATTCCAATTCATTAAAAAAATTCTTCCAATTTTTTCACTTTATTTCATAAGAATTATCAAAAAATTTGTGAGATTAACAAAACTTATATTTTTCAAACTCATCTGAAAAAGAAAATTTTTTAATTTAAAGTTTCAAAATTTTTTTTTTTTTCAGTTTTCGCAAATAATAAAAAATAGACACTTGATTTGTTCCACTGAACCAAAAAAACAAACTTTGAACAAGTTCCAATGAAAACCTAAATTATATTGTTTTATTTTATTTTTCAGATTTTTATTTTTTATTTATTTTTTACAATGTTTGTATGTCTTGTTGTATTCTTTTTGATCTGCTGCACATTCCATACTCATAGAATAAGTATGAAATACACATTCACAGTTGTGGAAACAGTAGCCACAAGACAAAATCCAGCATATCGTTCTCAGAAGCTCAAAGAAGAGTCCAATCATCCAAAACACAATTCCAATGGGAGATAAAAGAACCCAGAAGAGGAAAAAGAAGGGAATATAACAAAAAAATTTAAAATCCTTTATATTATTTTAATTTTGATTTTGATTGAAATAAAATAAAAAAAATTTATTTTCTGAATTGTATGTAAAAGAATAAAGTATTGATAATGTTATCCTTTAATTCTTTTAATCTATTCTCAAAAATCCAAATTAATTTTTTTTTAAGAATATTTTACCCTTTCTTCTTTTCTGCAACAATCATTCACAATGAAATCACATGGCACGCAAAAATAGTTGATTCCGATTGTGGTAAGGAGATATCTTTTTCCAAGGCAACAAGCACAGTTATCATCCCTCTGTTCATCAACCATTTTTTTTTTTTAATTATAAACAAAAAATTCAAAAATAATAAAATAAAAAAAAATTTAAAATTAAATAATTCAGAAAACTCATAAAACAAAGAATTAACATTTTAATTTCCCCATCTATTCATTTTTGTTTTTATTTTTGTTCTTTAACTTTTTCTTGGGCGAAAGTATCTTTATACTTTTCGAAATATTTCTTAATCTTAGGACCGACAACAGCCTTGCAATATCCCTAAAAAATAAAAATTAAAAAAATAATAAAAAAAAATAAAATAATAATTTTGTAAAAATATTTAGTTACTTGTGAAGGAAAATAAGTGTAATAGTCTTGGTGATATTTCTCTGCTTCGTAGAAATGTCCCAACTTGGTCAATTCTGTGACGATTTTGTTTGTGTAAATTTTTTCATTGGTCAACTTTTGGATGTATTCTTTAGCCTTTTTAAAAAATTCAAAATAAAAAATCCAAAGTTTTAAATAAATAAAAAAAAAAATTTTAAAATACTTTTTTCTTTTGTTCTTTGTTGTGGTAGTAGATGACACTTCTGTATTGTGTTCCTTTGTCGTTTCCTTGTTGGTTGAGAGTGGTTGGATCGTGTACGTAGAAGAATATCTCGAGGATGTTGTCGAAAGTGATGATGCTGGGATCATAAGTGATTTGTACAACTATTTTAAAAATAATAAAAAAATGTTTAAAGTGAATTCTGATTTTCAGCTAAAAAAAAAAATTTTTAATGTTCTACCTTCTGCATGACCTGTATTTCCTTCACTAAATTAATAGATTCAAAATATTGATTAGATATTTGATTTAATTTTGCTTTTTTTACCAAATATCTTTATAAGTAGGATTTTTCGTTTTGCCACCCGTATATCCACTTATTGCCGTTTTTATGCCCTTGCATCTTGAAAAAACTCCTTCTATACACCAAAAACATCCTCCACCAATAGTACACACTTCTAATTTTGTTTCCATTTTTTTTTTTTAAATTCTAATGTGAAAATATAGCATTTCAAATTTTATTGAAATGGACATGGATTTGGGATGGTAAGGTCATTATCAAAAATCAGATTTTTGTTTGATGGTAAAATAATATTTGTTAAATTGAGTTAAATATTTTTATTTCCTCATATCATCCTCATTCGGCTTTCTCTTCTTTAAAATATCAAATATCAGGGGATGTAAGACTGTATTCCACATTTTTACTTTAAAAAAATAAAATAAAAAATAAAATTTCTTTTTGATTTTATATATTCCAAAAAGGATCACGTGTGTATAAAGAAAGGAAATATATGATAGAGTTGACTGAAAAAAAAAGAAAAAGAACATCCAACAATCAAATGATAATAGATAATCACAATCAAACAAATGGAAATAAAGAAGAAGAGAAAGAGCAAAGATATATAATCGTTGTATGTCACAAGGGGAAATCATCCCAATTCTATATCGACAAACATACAAAATCACATGAGCTGATAAGACTATGTATGAATCATTGGGATCTGAAGGGAACGAACGGGGAAGATAATGGGGAATATAAATTGAAAAATCACAAAAACAATTTCTTCTATCAAGATGAGAACCTATATGAACTATTGGGGTTTAAATATATGTCAAATATGAAACAAAATACAAATCCATGTCTATGGCTGAATAAAAATGGAAAAACAAAGAAAAATAATAATGTGAAGGAGAGATTTAGCCCCAAAATAACAGATAATCACATTGAGAATCTTATCATCAAGAATAACAGCACATCAGAGAAATCAAAGCTTCTGTTGAGGAAGATAGATGAAGATATTTGTACCACAGAGATGGTATCCAACTCTGAATTCATTCATCCTGTAAATATAAGGAAATCTGTAAGTATCAACTTTTAAAAAATAAAAAATAATAAATTTTAAATTTATAATTTTTCTCTGAAATTTTTTTTTTTTAATATTTGAATTTACTCTTTGAAAAGTTGAGATTGATTTGGGAAAATCCTCCCAAAAAGATTCTCATTTTCAAGAAGAGGGGAGAAGTCGAGATTTCGAAAAAACAAAGAGATGTTGCAGAGTAAGACAAATTTTAAATTTTGAAATTAAAAAAAAAAAAGAAAATTTTATACTTTATTTTTTAAAATGTAATAAATACAAAAATAAGATTATTAAAAATAAAAAAGAAATTTTATACTTTATTTTTTGAAATATAAAAAATGAAATTTTTAAAATTATTCAAAGTTAAGATGTAAAATAAAAATAAAATGGAATCTCAAAAAATTTAAAACTTCAATTATTGGATTTTAGATCTGAAAATTTTTTAAAAAAATAATAGAAAATTAAAACTTTTAATAAAGAAAAATTTCACTCAACAAAAAATTTAAAAATAATTATTAAAATAACCTTTTAAAAATTAATTTCAAAAATTTGAATTAAAAGTTAAATTTTAAAAAAAAGTTGGTTGAAAACGAAAGGAGTAACAGTTTATGTTGAAAAAAGTTGTGAAGAAGAGTTTCCAGATCTAAATATTTTTGATGAATCGGTGGAGAGTCAGAACATGATCGATTTGGTGGTATGTTTGGGGGGAGACGGCACCATTTTGCATGCAAACACATTCTTCAAACAATCCATGCCTCCTGTCATGTCTTTTGGTATGGGTTCCATGGGGTTTCTCACTGTTTATGGTATTTTAAAATTTTTTTTATTTTTATTTTTTATTTTTTATTTTTTATTTTTTATTTTTTATTTTTTATTTTTTATTTTTATTTTTATTTTTGATTTCATTTTGTTTTAAAAAATATTTTTTTATGTTTTTATTTTATATTAGGTGTGGGTTGATTTTGAAAAATCTTAGACACAATGAAGTAATAAGGAAATATTTTATGGAGGGATTGATCATGGGATTTTTGTCCAAAGAGGACTGCTTTGAGGTTCTTTCCAAAGAGAAAAACTGTTCTTTCATCCTAAGATACTCTTCCTCATCCATTTCTGGTAAAAATGAAAACTATTTTAAAATAAATTTTTTTTATAAAATATTAATTTTAAATTTTTTTATAATTTTAAAGATTCATTATTTTTTGTTCATTATTTTTTTAAATATAGTTTTTAATATTTAAAGAAATAATAACATTTTTTATTTTTTATTGTTTTTTTTATTTTTATTTTTTATGTTAATTTATTCTAAAAAATATTTATTTCTCTTTAAAGGCGAGCTTGCTTTGGCAAATAAAGATCTTCAAGGAGAAACCAATCACAGCATTCTTGAACCTAAAAACATTCCTCCTCTCGGAAACCTGGCAGATTTCTTAAAAGTCCAACCCTTTTTGAAGACTACCGTCAAAACCACTGATGGAATCAACTTTCAAACTGTCAACAAAGATGATGTTTACCAAAAATACTATTCTCCTGATCAAGAAGTCAAAGAAGGATACAAGGATATCAAAGACATCTCCAAAATTCCTATTTAATCTTTTTAAAAAGAAAAGTTCTCGAGTTTTTTTTTTTCCAAACAAAATATTTTTTTAAAAGGTGTGATTTTCCAAATTAATTTGATTATTAATTAAACTTTTATTTTTTCTATTTTTTTATTAATTAATTTTAATTTTTATTTTAATTTTTATTAAATAATCAAAAAAAAAAAAAAATGAATAGTTATAAGAGAATGGCCAAAAATTCCTACCTTAAAATGATATTTGGTCTCATTTTCATTTTCTTCATCACCCAATCATTGATATATTCCCAATCACATTTCATGGAAAAGGGATATAAAAGGACCCGCAAAGCATATACCATGCATGAAAAAGCAGAAGAGATCAAAAAAGTAAAAATAATTTATATCATAAAAAAAGAGGATTCAATCAATATTGAAAATGATTCTTTACACATATTAATTTATTGAAATCCTCAATATATTTTATAATTTGATTTGTGCATATATTTTATTTATAAAGAAAATAAATTAATCTTCGAACATTAATTAACCCGAATAAAATATCCAAAAAAAACATCCAAAAAAATACAAATCAATCTACTAATCAAATTATAAAATATATTTTGACAAGTGAGAAAATTGAGATTGAATTTTAATAAAAGATAAAAAATAAAATTTTAAATAAATTTTGAAACAAGCAAATTAGGCTGTAAAATTTTCATTTAACAACTATCAAAAATATGCATGGGGAAGCGACGAAATAAGTCCGATCTCAAAACAGCCAAGAAACTGGATGAAGATAGGACTTACGATAATAGATTCGATAGACACGTTGTACATCATGAATTTGAAAGAAGAGTATGAAGAGTGTCGGAGATTTATTTCGGAAATAAATTTCAGTGAGGTGAATGTGTATTCTAGTGTTTTTGAGATGAATATTCGCGTATTGGGAGGTCTGCTTTCTGTTTATTCTTTGACCAATGATTCCTTGTTTTTGGACAAAGCCACTCAATTTGGAGATTTGTTATTAAACGTAAAAAAAAAATTTAAAAAAAAATTATTGAAATTTGATAGTTATGTTAAATATTAAAAATTTACAAAATTATAAAATTATACAAGGTATTTAATAATTAAAAAAATTTAAAATTAAAAAAATTAAAAATTTGAATTAAAAAATTAAAAAATTAATAACTTAATAAACTAAAAATTAAAAATTAATAACTTTTTATTATCAGGCTTGGAAAGAGTATGGTACAGTTCCTTTGCCCATGATCAATCTAAAAACAAAAGATGCATTATTCCAGGATAAAGAAATTTTTTCATTGGCAGAGTTAGGAACATTGACGATGGAGTTCTGCACTTTGTCAAAATTAACAAAAAACAAAACTTATTGTGAAAAAGCTGTCAAAATAATTCCCCTCCTTCAAAAATTGTCTAAGGATGGTTTGGTTCATTCTTATTTAGTATGGAAGAATCATACTTTAGCTTATGCTCATAGTTATTGGGTCAAACCCAACAAGGGTAAAAAAATTTTAAAAATTAAATTTAAATAAATGGAAATAAAATTAACTTATTTTTAAAGGGATGGGAGGAAATAGTGATTCTTATTATGAGTATCTTTTAAAAATGTGGATAATGACGGATAAAACTGTGGATAAGTTTAGGTTGTGGTACGACGAAAGTGTCTCTGGAGCAAATAATTATTTGTGGATTCAAAAAGGAGATTTTCATTATTTAGTAAATTATGAAATTCAAATGGATCATTTGGTAATAAAAAATAATTTTTTTTTTCATTAGAAAATAAATTTAAAAATAAATTAAATTAAATTAAATAACCAAATCTTCTTTTTTATTCAGACTTGTTTTGCTGGAGGAATGTTTGTTTTGGGAGATAAAACTTCTAATGTAAAATCAAAACTAACATTCGAGATGGGAGTCAATTTAACTAAAACATGCAGAAAACTTTATGATGACTCCATCACTGGTTTGGGTCCAGAACTCATCAGTTTTACTAATGATAATTATCTAGTTATTGATTTTCGTTATTTTCTAAGACCAGAAACAATAGAATCTTACTTTTATTTGTTCAGACTTACAGGAGATAAAAAATATCAAGATTGGGGTTTTATTATTTTAATTTAATATTTAT
>JAMYWO010000040.1:3145-38515 GCA_024220525.1 Cochliopodium minus | reverse complement strand
TTTATTTTTTTATTTTTATGTTTAGGTTGGGAAGCTTTTTTGGCTTTAAACTCTTCTTGTAGAGGAGATTATGGTTTTCATGGTCTGAGTGATGTTTCTCGTTTAACAAATAACACAATGGATAGCCAAGAATCATTTTTTTATGCAGAGACAATGAAATATCTGTACTTACTTTTCACTCCAGATCTAATTGATTTAGATCAATGGGTTTTCAATACTGAAGCACATCCTTTGCCAATTTGGAACAAAAAAGATAAAGAAGAATGGATTTCTTTTTTTGAAGAATTATAAAATTACATTTTCTAGGAATTAAATATTTATTTTTTATTTGAATAAATTATCTAAATTTTGAAATCATTCTTTTCAAAAACACTTGCGCATCTAGGACAAAGCTCCAAACTGTTCAAAGAATTGTAGCACCAACATCTAGGACACTTGTGAAGAACAGACTTTCTGATCTGGAGCAAAAAAGGAGGGAGATCAGCAACAAGCTCACCAAACTCTTTGTCTTTGTCAGTCTGATCAAACTTTTCAAAAGTAAAAACACTACAAAGTTGGTTTTCTTTATTAGAAAAAGAAGAAATGTCCTCTTCGTTTAAATTATTGTGAAAAATAACAGAAGAAACGTTAAAAACGTTGGGAATTGTTTCGTCTTTTAAAAGAGTTTGAATTATTTTGTTGTTGGCTGCTTTGGATTGTGAGAAGGAGATTTCCAGTTGAGCGTCGAGGGAGGATTTGATGAGGGCGTTTTCTCTTGCGGTTTGGAGGAGGGAGTTGGAGGTGTCTCTCATCTTTTCTATCACTTCCCATCTTCTTGCCAATTCATTGTTGTTCCAATATTCTGGAATGTTATCAAACCTTTTTAAAAATAAAATTTAGAAATACTCAAGTGGGAAATGAAAAAAAAATAAGAAAAAAAAATAAAAAAAATTGAAATAAAAAAAATTATGACAATAAAAATTGGTAAAAAATAATTTCATCTAAAAAGAAAAATTTAAAATAATGTAAAATAAAAGAATTAAATTAAAATAAATTAAAATCAAAAATAAAAAAATGTTAAAAATCATAAATAAATAAAAATGTTAAAAAATGTAAAAAAAATCGAAGAATGTAAAAAAAAATCGAAAAATGTAAGAAATAAAAAAATAAAAATATAAACAATAAAGATTAAAAAAATAAAAAATAAAAAAATAAAAAAATTAATGGTAGAAGAAAATTTTTTATTACCAACCAACCTGAAAGTAATTATGGTGAGGAGAGTTTTTGTAAAAGGAATTATGATCAAAGATATCTTGGGAAGTATGAGGCAAGATAGGAGCGATACTCTTGGAAATGATTTCCAAACAAAGAAAGATGGAGAACTGACAGTTTCTTCTTTTCTTGCTGTCTTTTTCGTCTGCGTAGAGCCTGTCTTTGTATCCCTCGAAGAAAAATGAGGAGAGGTATGATACAAAGTCATTTACTGATTGTGTCACTGTCACAAATGAGTTTCTAAAATTTCAATTAAAAAAATAAAATAAAGTTAGTAAAAATATGAAATAAATTAAAATTTTAAAAAAAAATTAAAAAAATAAAAAAATAAAAAATAAAAAAATAAAATAAAAAATAAAAAATAAATAAAAAATTAAAAAAATAAAATAATATAATAAAAAAATAATAAACAATAAAAAAAATAAAAAAATAAAAAAAATAAAATAATATAATAAACAATCAAAATAAAATCAATTTAAAAAATAAATTTAAAAAAATAAAAAAATAAAAAAATAAAAAAATAAAAAAATAAAAAAATAAAAAAATAAAATAATATAATAAATAAAATAATATAATAAAAAATAATAAACAATCAAAATAAAATAAAAATAAATTTAAAAAAATTTTTACGATTGGTAAGCGTTTGTGATTTGCTGGGACAAAGAATAAAGCTTGTGGAGGAGATACTTGTCAATTTCATAGAGGGAGTCATATTCCTCTTTCCTTAAATTGTTCAAATCAAAAAGGTGAGAATTGTTCTCTTTTTCAAAGTAATCGTTGATGTTTGCCAACATGAATCTGCATGTATTTCTTATTTTTCTTGCAGACAAAACTGTATTTTCTATTTTTTTTTCATTATTTTTATTTGATATTTATTTTTTTCATTTTTTATTTTTATTATTCTAAATTTGTTTTTTTTTCTTTTATTTTATTTTTTAAAAGTTATTTAGATTTATATTTATTATTTATTTTTTATTTTTATTTTATTTTTTATTTTTTATTATTTACTTTAGATTTTTTTATTTTTATTTTTATTTTTTTTTTATTTTTTATATTTATTTTTTCATTTTTTTCTATTATTTTATTTTATTTTTATTTTTATTTTTATTTTTATTTTATTTTATTTTATTTTTGTTTTTTATTTTATTTTTTATTTTATTTTTATACTTTATTTTTTATTATTTATTTGAGATTTTTTTATTTTTATTTTTAATTTTTTTTTATCATTTTTTTTTACTTAAAACAGTGTCTCCAATGGAAATGTCTTTAATGTAATTGGAAGAAGAAGCCCAAAGACGCATGACATCAACGCCCAAACCTCCTGTCATGGTTTTGTCAACCTGAGCGTTAGGGAGTCCCTTCGCATTATTTCCAAAAATGATGTGTAATGGGTCCACCACGTTTCCTATGCTCTTACTCATCTTTCTTCCCTTTTCATCCAATACAAATCCTGAACGTAACAAAAAAAATATTTTATTTTTTATTTTTTTTTTGTTTTTTATTTTTTTGTTTTTATTTTTTTTAGACATGTCCAAATATTACAACTTTGTTAGCGGATTTAAAGTTTTTACTAACAAATTTTAAACTGTTGTAAAATTTTTGGACATCCCCATTATTTTTTATTTATTTTATTTATTTATTTATTTATTTTTATTTTTTAATCTGTCTCATTTTTTTTATTGAATCATCAAATTTTTATTTATTTTTTTATTTTTTTTATTGAATCATCAAATTTTATTTATTTTTATTTTTATTTTTATTTTCTATTTTTTAATCTTTCCCATTTTTATTTACCATGTGTGATGATTATTTTTTATTTATTTATTTATTTATTTATTTCTATTTTTTAATCTGTCTCATTTTTTTGAAAGATTTATTTTTTATTTTTTTATTTTTTTTATTGAATCATCAAATTTTATTTATTTTTATTTTTATTTTTATTTTCTATTTCATTCTTTTAATTTTTATTTACCATGTGTGATGATTTGCTTATAAGGAGCCTTTCCAATAGACCCAACACAACTCAACCTTAAACAAAAAAGAAATGAAATTAAAATAAATTAAATTTACAAAAAAATATTACAAAGAAGAGTGAAACCAGCCTCTGTGTTGATCACTACCTATTATATTTTTTATTTATTTTAATTTTTATTATTTTTTATTTTTTATTTTTTTGAAAAAATTTTTTACCTTCACAATAAATATCAAAAGGAACTTCCATTCCCAATCTGTGTTGTAAAAAGTTCCAAGAACACCCAGAATCAAACCTAGTAAAAATAAATAAAAAATAAAAAATAAAAATAATTAAAAATTAAAAAATAGAAAATAGAAAATTAAAAAATTAAAAAATTAAAAAATTAAAAATTAAAAATTAAAAAATTAAAAAATTAAAAAATTAAAAAATTAAAAAATTAAAAAATTAAAAAATTAAAAAATTAAAATTAAAAATTAAAATTAAAAATTAAAATTAAAAATTAAAATTTAAAATTAAAATTTAAAATATTTTTTAGAACAAATAATACTAATGAAGAAATATCGGAAACAGAAGAGCATGTGGAGGAAAAATTAAATTATCAAATTTTTAAAAACGCCTCAAAGTTGACGAAGAGCAATGAGAACGTTCCTGTAGTTTCTCATGAAGAACAAAACAAATTTTTAGTTAATCAAATGAGAAACATGAAAACTAAAATTGAATTTTTGGAAAATATGAACAAAGGACAAGTAATAAAAAAATTAAAAACAAAAATAAATTTAAAAATAAATTTAAAAATAACATTTAAAATTTAAAAATAAATAATAATAAAATTTAAAAATCATTAAATTTAAAAATAATTAAATTTAAAAACCATTAAAAAAATATTTCTTTTGAAAAAAATAAGAAAATGTATCGGGATTTGTCTTCTAAGTATGAATTTAATATCTTCACTAATGATGAATGGGTTACTTTGGTCAAAAGAGACTTTGAACTTAAATTTGACAGTTATTGCAAATTTGAAGGTATTTTTAAATAAAATAATAAAATAAAATAAAATCACAAATAAAATAAAATTCAAAATTGATTTTTTAAATAGGAAATGGAAATGGTATTTTTTTTTTTAAAAAAAAAAAGTTGTTAAAATAATTTTTAATTTTTTTTTTTATTTTTTCCATAATTTAGTTGTTGTTAATTCAAACGATGATGGTAAAAGTTGCTGTCTTATTTCAATTTTCATAGATGGAATCCTTCAAAATCAAATAGAGGATAAGCCTTACGGTCACACCACCTCCATATCTCATTCTCCTTCTTTCGTAAAAAACGAAAAAAACAAAAAAATTTTTTCAAAGTTTATTTTTTTTATTTTTTTATTTTTTTTTTTTTTTTTAAGGTACCTTTCTTTTGTTTTGAGTCTTTCCAACTTCAAAAAGGAAATCATAATGTTGAACTAAAAGCCAGGTGTCTTGGTAAAAAAAATCAATTTTTTTTATTTTTATTTTTTATTTCATATTTTTTTATTTTTATTTTTTTATTTTTCTATTATTTTTTATTTTTCATTTTTCATTTTTTATTTTTTATTTTTTATTTTTATTTTTTATTTTTTATTTTTATAGGAGATTCAAAAGATTTAAGTTGTAAAATCATTGGTGGTTCCCTGTTCACTTCTATCAATCCAACAAATATTTAATTGAAAAAAAATAATAAATAAAAAAAAATTCGCCTTTTTAATTTCTTGACTTGTTTTATATATTTTCAGAATGTCAATCATTTTTAAAGATGATGAGAATTGTATTGATAAATTGCCATCGATTTTGTTGGAGAGGATTTGGACTTTCTTGGATAAGAAATCATTATTCAAATTGAGAATCATTTCAAAGAGATGGAAGGAGAAGATCGACAAGGTATTCATTGATAACATTGAATATCAAAATATGATTGATAATAAAAAGTTTGATAGACCTTATATTCAATATGGAAGGATCCCAGAAAGTTTTTACAGAATAAGAAGTGTTGAAGATAAAATCAGCGAAATAATTGATTCATTTGGAAGATATTTCATCTTGATTGAAGAGTATGTAAAATTTCTTGCAAAGGAATGGGATCCTCAATTATCATTAACGAATCTCACAAAGCATTTCGGAGTGTTGGGAAATTTCTTTAAAAAATTCAATAACGTTGAATATTGGAATTTATTCATTTTTCCCTTGAGAATAGAGGGGATGTTAGATGAATTCCTGAGAGATCATAAATATGATTTCAAAAATAAAGAAATGTTGGATAGTTTCTTCAGCAAAATGAAGAAGACGATAGTGTTTTACTTGGAAATCTCCACCAACATCGAAAACAAAGAAGAAAGGAACAAGTACATAACGTATTACCCTTCAATCATTAATAAAATCAAAACAATCAAAAACGATCTGTCAAAAGAGATGTTGTTTAAACAAAAAGAGAAATGGAAACCTGTCAACAACAAAAAAGAAGGAGACACCGAAGAACATGTGGCAAATTATCTTAAAAGATCTTCTAATTTTGTCACCATCTATTATCCGCTTGTCAAAGAGTTTCTCTTCTACCTCGTTGAAAAAAGCAACACCAATCTTTTGAGAGGGAATGTTTTTAACTATCTTCAAAAAAGAATTTCTAATTTAAGTTCTTTTACTAAGAACATTAGTGAAAAACATAGTAAAAATTTTATTGATTTCATTTTATTTTTACAATCAATTTCACTTTTTATTTTAAAAAGGATTAAACTGCTTTGATGAAAAATTTTTTAAAGTGAGTAGGGAGAGTTTATTTATAGAATTGATAAAAGAAAATCGAAATTTATATTCATTAAGCACCATCAACGAACGGTGGTTCGTGGTTCGGTCATGGCTCTCTTTCTGTTTACTTAAAGAAACTGACGAGATTGCCAGAAAAAATATTACTGTTGTTGAAAAAATTATAACAGAGGATCAATATAATGGAGACAAATACTACAGATTACAGTTAAAAAAAAAATTGGAAAAAAAAAATTTTAAAAAATTTAATTATATTTTATTTTAATTTTTTTTTTAAAATATTTTCATATTTAATTTTTTATTTAAATTATTTTCATTAAATTTTTTTTGTTATTTACTAGAAAGATCAACAAACAAAAATTGCTCAAGGAAGTTTTTAAAGTAAATAACTCAATAGTGTTCTTAGATTTAGTTGATGAAGAAGATTCTCCTCCTCTTGTCAATCCCAACAAAAGGAAGCTTAATGAAGAGAAAAGTAATCAAAATGAAGATAATCAAGTGCGGATTATTCGACATAATTTGTTTGGCTCACCATTGGAAATAAGTGTTGGTGAAAAAAGGGTCAAAGGAGACAATAAAAATAATTAAAATCGTTTTTTTTAAAGATAAAAAAACACAAAAAAAAACATTGTTAAAACAAATTTGAATGATTAATTTTTTAAAGAAAATTTTTGATTGATAAATAAAAACTGACAATTAAGTCCGGATTATTAGACATTTTTTGTTATGCTCACTATCAGAAATAAATGGAAGCGAAAAAAGTCATAAGACAATAAAAAACTTGAATGAAATGGTGTTGAAAATGAACTATTTAAAGATTAACAAAACTCTTATTTTGTTTAATAATTGAAAAAATTTGAGAAGAGAAACTTTGTATGAATTTTTTATTTTTTATTATCAAAATTAAAAAAAATTAGAGTTAAATGGGAAACTCTCAGAAAAAATTTATTGTAATCATTAACTATCTATATTCTTTCAATCTATCTTTTTAATCATTATCTATTCAAAAAAATTTTATTTGAATATATAAAGCAAGCTTTGAAGGATGGAAAATCAGATGTTGCCGAAAAATATATTTTGGGAGGAATTGAAATCAATTCTGAAAACGAATGGGGTAAAAATATAGCTTCTCCAATCAATTAAATGTTTTCTATTTTGTTAATAAAAATTAAAATGGGATCGTTATAATAAAGAACATAAATTTATAATTGATTTCATAAGAATTATATCATTCTAATACTCATAGCATCTATCCATTTCATAAACAATAAAATCTTTAATTTTTTAATAGGACAATAAATAATTTTATTAAATTATAATATCTTCCGCTTTTGTAATAATAAAAAAATTTTTAATACACAAACTAAAAAGTGATACTTTACCAATACATTTCTTTTGTGTAACGAAGTAGAAATATTAATTATTTTTTTTCATTTCAATTATTTTTTAAAATTTATAATATGGGAATAGAGATAATGTATTATGCATGCTCCAAAGCAAGCTTCAAAGTGATCAAATTGTAAACATTTTTTAAAAATTTAAAAAAATTAAATTAATTAAAATAAATCTAAAAATAAAAAGATTGGTTGAAAAAGGAGCAAATCCAAGCTGTACATTTTTGGAATTAATAAATAAAATAATTTTTATTTTTTATTTTATTTTTTAAAATAAAAAGATGGTGTAAGTAGTGCTTGTGAAAGGGGAGATATAGAGCTAGTACAGTATTTATACGACCGTTAAAAAATTTTTTTAAAAAATTAATTCAATGGAAATCGTTTTTAATTATCATTTAATAGAAGGAGGAACTGACAGTGGATCGTAAATAAAATAAAATAAAATATAATATAATAAAATAAAATAAATAAAATAAAATAAAATAAATAAAATAAAATAAAATAAATAAAATAAAATAAAATAAAATAAAATAAATAAAATAAAATAAAATAAAATAAATAAAATAAAATAAAATAAATAAAAGTAAAAATAAATAAAAAAAATTCTTTACTAACTACATCCCTTCTTTCTTCGGAACTGTCCAAATATTTGGAAAACCAATTACGCTGAGAAAAGATGGAAATGTCATTGATTTTTTTGCTGGGGTCAGAGGAGATCACCTCTTTGAGAAAAGCCGTGTTGATGCTGCTTGAGATGGATTTATCTTCCATACTGTCTTTTGAGTTTTCTTTGTTTTTCAACATAAACTTTAAAAAATAAAAAAATAAAATTAAATAAAAATTAATAAAAAAAATAAAAAAATAAATTGGAGATTAAAAAATAAAAATAAATTAATAAATTAATAAAATAATAAAATAATAAAATAATAAAATAAATTTTAAAAAAAAAAATTTGAGAAATAAGATGAATAATTTCAATAAATTCAAAAAGTAAAAATAAATAAAACTAAAATTAATAAAATAATAAAATTAAATTAAAAATAAAGTAAATTAAAACTTAATTAAAAAAAATAAAACTAAGAAATCATAAACTTGATGAATCAATAAAAATATTAAAAAATAAAATAAAAATTAAGAAAAACAAAATAAATAAAAAATGAAATGAATAAAAAAAAATGAGACTTTATTAGCAAAAGAGAGGTCTTTTTCAATATCATATTCGTTCATAGAAGAAGAGACGGACTTTTCTCCCAACACAAACAACATGTTCTCAAATATGTGAGGAATCCCTCCCCTTGGAAGTTTTTCAAGGAACTGAGTCACTTGTTGGATAACTCCTTCCACTACTTCGTTCAAATTCATTTGTGCATTCTTTATAGAAAATAAAATAAACAAAAAAAAAATAAAAATAAAATAAAAATTAACAAAAATAAATAAATAAAATAAATTAAAAATAAAAATAAAAATAAAAAATAAAAAATAAAAATAAAAATAAAAAATAAAAAATATAAAAAAAATAAAAATAAAAAAAAAAATTAATAAAAAATAAAAATTAAAAAATAAAAAAGTGCAGGAAAAACCTTCCACATCTCGTCGAATAGCTGCAAAGTTATTCCAAGAATTAATTCAAAAGCAAATATGTCATGTGTGAAATTAGGAAAAGTGCACAAAGTGGGTAAATGCAAAGGAACCCCTGTTTTATTTAAATTTTATTTTTAAAAGTTATTTCTTATTTAAAAGTGATTTTTTTTAATATTATTTTTTATTTTAAACATTGTAGATTATTATTTTTTTTTGATTGAATTTTTTTTATAATGTAAATTAATTTTTAAATTTATTTTTAAAAAGTTAATCTTGTTTTTAATTTTTTTATTTTATTGTTTTATTGTTTTATTATTTTTTTATTTTATTATTTTATTATTTTATTATTTTATTTTTTTGTTTTTATATTTTTTATTTTACCTTTTTCTTTTTTCTCTAAACCAAGAACATCAGACAACCAATCTACAAACTTTAAACATATCACACAAAGAGGGAAATTTTTGGTTTGAGAGTTGTTGAAGATGAGTTTGAAGACGGAGGGGTATTGGTCCATCAAAAACACTAATCCTTCTACAGCCAAGAAAAATCCTTTTTCTTTTGCGTTGATTTCAATATTTGCGCTCTAAAAAAAATAATAAAAAAATCATTGAAAAAAAAAGGTATAAAATAGAATAAAAAGAAAAAGAAAAATAAAAAATGAAAATAATAAAATATAAAAATTAAAAAATAAAATGAAATGGTGAAAAAAATTAAAAAATAAAAAAATAAAAAATATGAAACAAAAAAAAATGTTATATAAAATATAATAAAAATTTCAACAAAAAATAATCAAAAAAAATCAAAAAAAAAATAAATGTAAAATCATTTTTCATTACCAAAAACCCCAACTTTTTCCAGTATTCAGAAACATTCGAAATGTCTTCTTTGACAATTTTTTTGATAGTCCCATCCCACAATCTCTTTAACAAATTTAAATGAGACTCGTTAGTTCCGTTAAATTTTGAATACAAAAGAATGGTCAATGAATCTATTTTATCTGCCTATTAAATAATGGGAAAAAAAAAAAAAATAAAAAAAATAAAAATAAAAATAAAAATTAACTTTACTAACAAGTTGAAAAAATAAATAAATAATTAAAAAATAAATAGATTAAAAAATCAACTATTTTAAATAATTTTAAAACAAAAATCTCATTTTTTTGAACCAAAAATAAAATAAAACAAAATATTTTTTTTACAATTTTAATAGGCTGCTCCTCATTCAAAGAAGATGCTTTTTGTAATGCCTCAAACCAAAAGTCTCTATCATACTCATTCTCAAAGGAGATTTCAAAGCTTTTCTTCTTGATCTCTACCTTGACATCGGTCTTTCCCTTCTTGGAGGAGGTGAGACCCTTGATGCAAAGTACAAGGATGGGAAGGTCTTCGGATTTCATGGAGTCGAAGAAGAGGATTCTGTTGTTGGTGAGGAGGATGATTAGATCTCCGTATTTCCTCATTTTCCCATTGCATAATTCGAGTGTTATTTGTGATGAAATTCCCTTTTTGAAATAATAAGAAAAAAAATTGAATAAAAAATGAAAATGGTTTCAATGGAATTGAAAAAATGATAATATTTGCTAAGAAAGTAAATTTAAAGTTATAAAATTTAATAATAATTGAATGTCATTTTCCTTTGAACTGAAGATGAAATATAAAAATAAATAAAAAATTCCCTTTTTCAGAATAATAAGTTTTGTTATTTTTTAGGTTATAATTCAGGTTATTATGTAATTTTTAAATCTTTACCCTAAATAATGTCTTGATTTTTGAATGTTGATTCTTGATGATGAGTTCAATCAGCTCTATAACATTTGCGAAATCTTTATCACTCAAACAAGTGAAATTTTTTCTAATTTTTGTTTGTTTTGACAAAAATAAAATAATTAAAAAATTAAAACGATGATATTATTGCATTTAAAAGAGTAATAATAGATGTACATACAATTGTGTATCTTTAAGTATAAATTTTATAGTCTGTTTTTGAGGATTATTCTCCAATTTCTTTATATATCTGAAAGGGAACGAATATCTTTCATTATTCTTGGCATAATAGAGATTGCAGACGTAATTGGTGATATCAATCTCCATAGAGACGAATCCCTTCAACTCATCTATGAATCCAAAGTAAATTGTATTCTTGCTGAATTTTTTGAGAGTTTGTAAATCCATCTATTTCTTTTGTATATTCACAAATCAAAAATACTCTCTTTCTTTTTTTTTATTTATATTTAATATTCTTTCAAATTAGATTATAACATTGATTTGTTAAGTGTATTTTCATTGCTTGATTCTTTATATAATTTGATGAGTGTATAGTATCAAATTTTGGATAATTCATATTGTGAAGGATAAGGAAATTTTGTCAATAAGAAATTGGAGATATATTCTCTTGCTAAATCAGAATAATACTCTCCATACTCTATATCATCTTGGATGCAAAGGAATTTGGAATTGGATGTCTGTTTGTGTAAATCAATTTGTTCAACAAAAATATTTTTTATACCTTTGAAAAATAATTTATCTTGTGGCTCCAATTGTTTGTAAAAATACTTTCTAATGTATATGAAATAATGGTAATATCTAAAAATTGAAGATATCAGTATCAATTCATTATATACAAAAAAAAAAAAAGATTACGAAAAAGAAAATTGCATATCATTGTTTGATCTGAATTTATGTGAGATAGTCCTAATATATTCATTTGGAAAATTTCTTTGCAGGTCAAATATCATATTTTTGTTTAGATAATGAGGGATATGACAGATCACTCTCCGTATGACACCACCAAATCTTTCATCAAGGATTCTATTGACGAATTTAATTGAATTTCCAAATGCATCACCATTTGGATCTGGATCCCCTACAAATGAAAAGAAATTAATAAAATATCTTTCATTTATCAAGATATTCTTTTCTTTACCTCTGGGAGATTTCCAACATTCATAAATCTTGTATTTTCCATCATGTGTGAAGAAATCCTTCTTATTTATACTTTTACCAAACATCATGTCGTCGTTGAGATAGATAAATTCTTCAGATAGACCAGGGATACGATGTATATTTGATTCAATTGCAACAGATGAAAAAGTTGGAAGATCATCTTTATTGAGGAAGATTTCTTGATGTGTAATTACTTTGATNCTTGCTCTTGTTGTTGTATTTGAACTTTTAATATGATGTCCTCATACGATTCTTCCACAACTAAAAAAAAATAAAAAAGTATAAAAAATGTTTAAGAATGCAAATGTAAAAAAAAAAAATAAAAAAAATATAAAAAATATTAAAAATGTTAAAAAAATAAACATAAATATAAAAATATAAATAAAAAATATATAAAAACAAAAAAATAAAAAAATAAATTGTTTTTTACCTGCTTTTCCTTGGTTACATTTGTAGACAATACCATAACCCCCTTGAGCCAATCTCACTCTGTTGGTGTACAAAGAACTCTGAAACAACCTGGTGGATAACAACTTCAACAACCGATAATGAGCACCTCCAAGCTTCATCACCTTGGAACTGAGCTCAGGAATGATCTTTTCGTTTTCGGGATGATTGATGTGAGAGTGCAAGTAAAAGGCAATGTTGTGAACAAGCTTCTCTGCTTGAAGAGGGAATTGAACGACGTACAACTTTTCGAGAGTACCCAAGTTGGTCAACATCAGATCGAACGTTAAAACCAAGAAAGAGAGATGAAGATCTTTAGAGTGGTAAAACTTTCTGTTGTCTCTTTGAAGGATGTAAAGTTGGTTTCTTTTGTCAAGTTCCTCTGGTTTCACAATCTTTTGCGTCTCGGCTTGTTTCTTGGCCTCCCTTTCTCTCAACATGATGTCAAGTCGCGCGTTTTCGGCCTTGTCTTTCTTCAAGTTTTCTTGGATGGCGCCCAACATGGAATACTCTTCTGATTTCTTGACAACCTTTTCGTTTCCAACCCTCAAAACCTTGTCAAAATCTACTTTGACAGGCTGTGGAGAAGTTGTGTTGAGTTTTTCACTCTCCAAAATTTTGACGAGCGGTTTTTTCTCTCCTTCGTCTTCCTCTGAATCGTTTACCTCTTCATTTTTGACCATTTCGTCCAAAAGAAGCTTGTTGTAGATCGTATTCATCGAGCTGGTGATTGTATCTTTCTTTTTTGGTTTGTTTTTCCACACGAATTGCAATTTAGGTAGACCCTTGTTCAAAATGTGATTGATTTCGTTCACTGGCTCCACTCCAATTTTGATATTTTCTTTTCCAACCCTTGTTAACTTTTTGTTCATCAAGTTGAGCTTTGGAATGGAATTGCTTTCATTGATGCTGTTTTCTTTTTCAAAATTGGGTTTAGGAAGTCCTTCTGTGACATTGTTATTTTTAGGGATCTCTTTCTGAACCACCTCTTCTATTTGTTTCTCTACAATTTGCTTTGTTTGTGGTTCTAATTTGTTTAGAGTGTCATTTTGGTTATTGTTATTAGTTTCACTTCCACCACCTTTGACCAATGAGGGAGTGAGATTTAAAGATAGTCCTAAAGACTTTATGGGTTGGCTTTTCTTCACTTCTGTATCTCCTTCTTTGGGTAATGAAGGAGTGAGAGTTAAACCAGAACCAGAGTTGTTCAGTTTTTTATCATCTCCACCTTTGATCAAAGAGGGAGTGAGGATCAAAGACAATCCAAAAGGTTTTGTAGGTTTGACTTCTTCTTTTGGTTTGATTTCGTCGTTGGAGTTATTCAAAAGAGGATTTTCTGTAGTTTGGTATTCTCCGCTCCCCTTTCCTCCCTTCAACATAGATGGATTTAACTGTAAGGAGACTCCAAAAGGTGATTTCTTAGGTTGGACTTTGACAGGAGTTGGTTCTTCAGAAGTTTCATCATCAGTGGAATCTTTCTTCTCGGAAGATTTTTCATCATCACTTCCTTTGCTTGATTTATCTGAATCACTTCCGGATTTAGAAGATTTCGATGATTTGGATGTTTTGGAATCAGAATCAGAGTCAGATGTCTTACTAGATTTGCCAGATTTATCGCTATCTGATTTCTTGGAAGTATCATCATCGCTCTTATCTGATTTCTTTTCATCATCAGAAGACTTGTTGGTGCGATCGGTGCTCTTGTTTGATTTTTTTGATTCAGAAGCATCAGTATCATCATTTTCTGATTTTTCAGAGACGGTTTCATCTTTATCTGTCTCAGGATTTTCATCCTCGTCCAATTTGTTCTCTCTTATTTCATCTTTGGTATCTTCAACACTCAACTTGTTTTCCTCAACGCTGCTTACGCTGATTCTGTTCTCTTTCATTGAATGTATTCCCGATTTGGCGCTAGGAGAATCTTTCTCGGAAGAGGATGAAGGAGATTCATTTGTATCCTTTTGCAACAACTCTTTTGGAACATCCCTTCCCTTGATGAGACTGGGTGTAAGATTGAGACTTATACCAAAGGCAGGTTTCTTGATAGGAGTGACTTTAGGTGGCTTTTCTTCAGAAGATGAGCTCTTTTTGTCTTCATCAGATGTATCATTTGAAGAATCATCAGAGTTTGTAGATGAATCTTTTGATGATTTCTCTTTGGTAGAATCATCAGAATCTTCCAACTTATTTTCCTTTATTTCGTTGTCTTTCTTTGGAAGAGTCACTTGATCAAGATTATGCTCATCAACTAGAGATCCCTTCACAAGACTGGGAGTCAGATTTAGCGTAAAACCAAGTTTCATCACAGGTTTGTTCTCCACAGGCTTGTTTTCAACTTGTTTAATTTCAATGGGCTTGTGATCATTAAGTCTATTGGAGCTCTTGTTGCCAGATTGAGGGCTTTTGATTGTATCATGATCATGCATTTGATTTAATTTAGATTTCAAATCAAAATCCTTCTTCTTATCATTCTTCTTTTCTTTGTTCATCTTTACAGAACTGTTTAAAGAACTCAAAGTGTTCGAAAGGGTAGACCTTCTTTCTCTTCCTTGTTTGAGTTGGTTAGAGTTGGACTTTTCGAGCTTGGCGCCTGAATTAAGTTTCTCCAACTTGTCCAACTCCTCCAAAGATTGTACCGTGACCAAATACTCCAAACTAATTTCCTCTGCAAGAAAGTTCATTACACGAAGTTGGTAAAACTTTTGAATCACTTTAGATTCTTTGGCAGAAGAAAAAGAAATTAAGATATCCATGTGAAGTTTGCAAAGTTCCAGAGTATTTGTATCATATAGTGGAGTGTTGTAAAGTTTGACAAAAGAAATATAGTGGTAAGTGACGTAAGTATCGACATATTGAGGGTTTCTTTCTATGAACCAGTTTGCGTGTTTGAATATCTTTGCCAAGAATTGCAACATCTCAACTTTGACATAGTAGTTGGTAAAAGGCTCTTTGGATGATGTCAAAAATCTCAAAATAACTCCAAATTTTGGATCCACAAGAAATTCAAACTTTTTCAAGTATTCCAAGATCAACCTGTTATTTGGTTCGTATTCTCTTTGTTTCTCGATAAGATCAACACAAACCTTTAGAAAAATTAAAACAGTATCAAATAAAAAATTAGTTTTTTTACGCTATAATGTTTGACAGCTCTTGCTCTGTACTCCTTTAAGAGCTTCTTTCCAGAATTCATCAACAAAATTGTCTTTTGCATTTTGGAGTTTTTGATAACTTGAGAAGTGTAGTGTTTGAAATATTTCTCTGTATCTCCAACTTCAAAGAGTAAATTGATCAACATTTTATTCAGTGGAGGAAAATTGTTGTTGGAGGAGATTTCATTGTAAATTCCTAAAAGTTGATGAACGATGGGGATCATGTCAATATCAGTACTACTGACTCTTCTAGAAAAAGCAAAGTGTTGTATTTTCAAGATGATCTCAAGACAAACATCCACCACGTTAGATGACAAGACACGAGAAGGGCAATGAGCCATATATTCATGCAAAATGCCAAGAAATAGAGACAAATCTTTTGTGGATCTAGAAGAAAACAAAGATTCCAATCTTCCTCTGACTCTCCAAACAACAAGATCCATCTTCTTTCTGAAATTTTCTTTTCTGGAGACTGTGATGTTCCCGAGAGCGTTCCAGCTCTTTCTATGGAATAATTCTACATTTTCAGAATAATTGGAAAGAATATTGAAGAGCAAGTCCTTAAAGTTCTTGTCGTTAGAAAGGATCTTGTCTTCGAATGTCATGACAAGCTCCGAAAACAAAAGATTAACAGGAGTTCTGAAAGGAAGAGTAGAAAGTGTGGGTATTGTCAACTCGTCAATTATCTTGAGAATGTAAACTTTGATAGTGTAGCAAGACTGATTTCTAAACTCCAAAACATTTTTGTCAACAGGTTTTTCTTCGTTCTGCTTATCGAAAATCTTGGTTCTGTGACCATCTCTCGCAAGTTGGCTCGCATTTTTAAGAGAAAGCAATGCAGTCAAATCTGAAGCCACAACAGTCCCTCCTAATTGCTTGGCAAGCGTTTTAAGGTCGCTCTTTGGGTCCAACTTGACAAATCCATCAAAGTTTGAATCTCTTTCCAAAATCTCCACGTTCTTCCCAGGTGAAGAGTTTTCAAATTGTTTTCTTCTTGTCCTTCTTGACACGCTCTCGTATGTATCAGTAGATCTTTCAGTAGTAACAGAACCACCAGGAGAATTTTCATAATTACTAGGAGAAAGGCTATCTATTTTTAGACTTGGGATGTTGAAGTTTTTGGTACTTTCTCTCTCGGTTGTTATTTTGTTAAGACTGAGATTTAAACTCATGGGACTCATAGAACTAAAATTGACAGAGTTATGTTGTTTTTGTTTGTCAAAAATTTCGTCAATGAGAGGAAAGATAGACTTTGGTGTTTCCATTGTCCCAAAAATAACCTTGTCAGAAGGTCTTTCGAAAATATTGACTTTATCATGCAACCTCTTCTCGGGAATTTTTTCTAAAGTGACAATGTCTGGCTTGTAGTCAATAGAACCAAGTCTTCTCTCGACCTGCTTTGACTGATGAAGAATGATTGAAGCCTTTTCGTAAAAATCTAGCAGAACAGAAATTCCCATGTTATCAGAAACAACTTGCTTGAAAGCGGGAACAAGAATAAGTTCATAGAGTGTATAAAAGGTACTGATACATTGAAAGTGAGTGTTTATGTGAAGTGTAATCGACTCACAAATCTTCAAGCATCCTCTGGGATTTTTGACACAAAGCTTCTTCAAAATTTTGATTGGCACCGTCTCCACTTGTGAATTAGACTTGCAAACAAGAGGCAAAAGAACCCTCACCAAGTCACAATGAATCCACTCCATCTTTATCTTGGAATCTCCGCTCTTTACACTTTTCAATATTTGTTCCAAAGCATATTCGGGAGATCTGTTGTACATTACGTCCAAATCCAGTTGTCTCACCACTTCTGTTTTGTCTCTTGAACTAACGAACTCTCCCAATTGTGTTGGAATGCTTGTTTTGACAGGCACATTTGTTATTTCTTCAAAGATATCTGCAGGAAGATATCCAAACCAAGAAAGAAGTTCAATTTTGTCTCTTGTTTTTATTGAAAGGAAATCTAATGTTTATAAAGAATTTATAATTAAGATAAATTTTTCTATAATCAAATGATATTCTACCAATCAAAAATTGATTTAAACTCTTGATATCTATCTTATGTTTTTGTTTTTCATTGCTCGAAAATAAAGTGCAATCCTTCCAATTTATCCCGACTTGTATTCTTATTATCTCATTCCCCTCCATCTTCACCACTTGAACATCTTGACCCTCAGGATATATGAGATATTTTTTGTATTGCAATTCTGTTTTGATATCTTCCATATTCAATGTCTTATCAACAAAAAATCTGTTGCTTGATACTTGGAAGAGAAATTGTTGAATTTTGGGCAAAAAATCCAATATTTTCATGAATTGTTTGAAGATATGGTAATCTGTTTTGCATATCATCACTTTATCCTTTTTATCATGTGAGATCTCTTTAAATTCAATTCCATTTATATCACAATGATTGCAATTATCTCTATATTTGAATGATATCAACAGTCTATATTGAACGAGGGAATATATAATTAATAACGTTTCAAAAAAATTTTATAAATTTACGGTGATCTCTTTCTTTCAACAGAATTTTTAAGAACTCTCAACAAATAACATCCTCCTTGTTGTTTGCTGAGAATGTTTTCTTGATTCAATTTTAGAAAAGAGGTTGAAAAAAAGAGGAAAAAAATAATGTACCTGCACCTCTCTGAGATACAGAATATAAGGTGATATCTTTCTCCTTTTTCTTTTTGAAAGCAGTAGTACCAATAATCCTTGCTTTTACAGACAAGGATTTTTTCTCAGACATTTTTTTTTTTATTTTAGTTTGAAAAAGAAAGAGAATAAGTCATGATCTTTCAAGAGATAGATTCTCCAAACAAATGATGGTCAAAAAATTAATAACATAATAAGTTTAATTTTTGAATTAAAAGACAGAATAATTTAATTTTTCTTCTTTGCCATTTTCTCATCCAACAATTTAGGAGGAATTTGGAGAGAGCTGGTAGCACTGAGACCAATGAAGAAGGCAATCAAAAGAACAATTACAACGAAAATAGCTTGCCACATTTGAGGAGGGAAATAAGTTCCAGCATAATCAGAATCGTTGGAAGCTCTTCTGATTTGTTGCTTATTATTGTATTGGAAGACAGTTTCTTTGAGAGCATTATTAGAAATGGAGAAATCATGTTCTTCAGGGACATCTGAGGAGAAGATTCCGATGGAGTTGTGTTGAGTCTCAACGGAGACAATGTTGGAGACGATTCCGATGATGTTGTCTTCTTTGGAGATCATTTCCTTGCTTTCATCCTTTGACAAGTAAACAATCAAAATATCAGGGGTTCCGTTCAAAACATATTCCTTTCCTTCTCCAGATGCGAGATATTCTTCAAGAGTGGAAAGTGGAATCCATTTGTGAGTTGATGGGAAGTGAGATACATCTATCAAAAAACAAAATCATTGAGTATTATGTATTATGGGTTTATTTATTGAAGAAATAATCAATTTATGGTTATTTATGAAGATTATAAAGAATATTTTTCAAAAATAAAAATTTTACCGCTTTTATGAACAGATGAAAGAATAATTTTTGCATTTGGATAATTTCCATTAATTTTAGAAGTTAATTTTGATAATACATCAGTTGCAAATGATTCTTTCAAATGAGAATAATGTACACTCAATGAGGACTTTGAATTTTGAACGAGATTTTGAAGATTTGTGAATGATCCATCTTTTCCTCCGTTATAAACATCAGCTGATTGGGAAAATTTGGTACTAGTGAGAGTAGGTTTGAGGAAAATGGTGATTACTTCTGGTAATGGGACTTCTTTGTGAAGATATTTCTTCAAATCACCCTATAAATTAAAGATTTAAGAATATTTATTTTTATAAATTTATTTTAAAGAGGATATTATGTACAATCTATAGTCTTAGAATATTTTTATGACTTGATAATAAGTTAATATTGTATATTCATCGTAAAGATTTAGATTATAAATCTTTTTTTTTTTCTTCCTTTACCTCATCATTTGAAATTGATAGAATATTTTCAAGAATATTTTCAATGGAATCACTCTTTGATTTCATAATATTTACTTTATGTGGAGTAAATGTTCTATAAATGGAGAATGGTAAATAATTAGAAAATGGAGAATTTATTTTCAAAAAATATTTTATAAATTCTCTTTTTATTTAAGGTAATTAAATATTATTACTTTTGATTTGACCACATGAAAAGAGGTCCTGGGCTCTTTGTTGCACTTGCAATATATACTACAAATATCAATAACAAAATTGCTAATAATTTCATTCTTCTTTTATTCTCTTTGACACCAATTAAAAACAATTTTTTTTTTATAAATTTTATATATTTTTTTATTTTTGCACTTCAAATAATAAATATAAAAAAAATTTTCTTTGTACATTTCCCAAACAAAAAAAAAAGGTGAGAGATTTTATAAGAATTGGAGAACTTTTCAAATGAATAATGGAAATGAAACTGTGAGTAAAAAAAAAAGTATATTTATTTTGGAAAAACAAAAAAATTTAAAAATGTTTAAATGATGAAGGAAAATTATCAATAATACAATTGAATAAAGAAATAAAAGAATATGATACTGATTATGAAAGAAAATTATGGTATTCTATTTCAGAAGGGAAAAAAGATGATGTTGAAAAGATATTATTGGAAGCAAGAGTTAATTTAGATTGGATAAATGTAAAAATATGAGAAATATCTGTTAGAAATTTTACAATTTAACTGATTTTTATTCTTTTACAGTCTGTAATTTCGATAAAAACTTTTTTTTTTTTGTGAATTAACAACTTCTTAAAGTTTGTAAGATTTTTTTTTTTGAATAGATTGGAAATTAGAAAAGATAATCAGACAATTTCATTAGGGGGTAAAAAATAATAACTGGAATATTGAAATTCTTTATATAATCATTTTTTTTTTAAAAGTGGACATTTCTTCATCAAGCATCATATCTTAATTTTAATGAAATTGTAAAATTATTACTAGATTTTGGCTGTGATCCAAATATTCAAGATGATTTGAAAAATGATGCTCTCTTTTTTGCGATAAAAAGGAGAAATATAAAGATAGTGGATACAATTCAACAATTCTACCAAGAAAATAAACAAATATGGTCTCCATTCAAACATCACAAATTCCCCAAGAAATTCCGTGAGATTATTCTGACTTTAATGTTGGCTTATCAAACCAAAAATTCAAAAATTTCTCTTCTTTCAAGATCGAATTTGTTTTTAATATTCAGATATATTGATCAAAATCCTTATATGAAATAAGAAAGGAGATAAAGTTTTTGAATGTTTGAAATAAATGATTTGATTGAATATCAAATGAAATTTATATTTATTTTGTATGAATTTTTAATTCCCTATTTTTTAAGAGAATTAAAGATATCCCATGGATGGGCACTTTCTAAATGTTGATCTTTATCAACAAATTATAATGCTTTCATGAAAATAAAAATAAAAAAAATAGAAAAAGAAAAGTAAATACCCAAAATCTTGAAAAATGGCACAAGAATTAATTAACAATAATGGATTAGTAATCTTTTCCAAATCATGGTGTCCATATTGCACCAAAGTAAAAAATTTATTCAAGGAGCTAGGTAAATATATTTTTATTTGTTTATCTTTTATAGATTGGTATATTAACATTATATAATTAAGGTGTACTTGATAAGGCTAAAGTTTTGGAATTAGATTTATTGGATAATGGTGATAAATTAGGAAAGGAATTGATCAATATTATCAATAAAACATCTGTGCCTCAAGTGTTTATTGGAAAAGAACACATCGGGGGTTGTGACGATACTCATGCTTTGCATAATAAGGGAAATTTGGTTCCTAAATTGAAAAAGGCTTTGAATTATTGAACAAGTTGAAAAAATTAAAACAGTTTTTCGATCAATCAATTCATTTTATTCTTGATTTTTTAAATATATATTTGATCGAATATAAAACTCTGAAAAATAAATATAAACCAAAAATTTTGAGTTTTATTATGAGAATAATCATGCTTTTTCTTCGAAATGCTCTCAAAAAAAAAGACTATTTCATTCAATTCAATAAAAAAAGAAAATAAAAAAAATGGAGGAAGAGAAAAAAATTATGATTTGTGGATTAGAATTCACACCAGTATCATTTGTGATTATAAATTCTTTTGATAGTGATCAAAATACTGAACAATCCTCAAATTTATTTGTAATTTACTTTTTATTCAAGATTTTATTATAAAAATTATTAGATCAAAATAATTGAAAAATTCAATGGAAGGCAATTTTATATTGTCAATGATTTAAGATGGAATGTCAATAGCAATTTTCATTCAGATAGCAGCAATGAAATTGCAAAGAACACTACTTCAAGGATACCAATCACCATAGGAAAATCGGATGTAGTGCTTAAAAAACTTAACGTTGAAGTAATACCTATTGAGGATCATATTTTGATCTTTAATGAAGGTAAAATAAAATTTAAAATATAATAAAATTAAAATTAAAAATTCAGAATAATAAATAATCAACAAAAAAAAAAAAAAAACAAAACTTTAAATTCAATAAATATTGTAAACATCCAATTATTTTAAAATTTCATTTCATAATTTTTTTTAAAATAGGTGCTTCTTTATTTATAATGTCCGGGAAAAATGTTAAGCTTCAATATGCAATGCTTACTTTCTTGGAAAAATTTTTTCCTTTCAAAATACTCAATGATGGTTCTTTACAATGGGATGGAAGCCTTAAAGTAGTTGAAATAGGTGAATTTAAAATTGAAAAAAAAATAAACAATGAAGAGAAAGAAAGATTTGAACTATATTTAAACTTTAAATAAAGAATTAATTGTAATATTAAAAATTTAAAAAATATAATAAAAAAATAAAAAAAAAATGAGAATTTCAATTGTTGATGTTGCTGTTGTTAGTTTTCTTGGATGTTTTTCTAGCTATTATGTATTTAGTCCTATCATTATCAAGGCCTTAAAAGAGATCCAAGATGTTGAAGAAATTAAAGATAAAAATATTCAGATCAAGATAAAGGAGGAATCGGATGATGAAGATAAATAAATTTGATTCTATTTGATGAAATGGGATATGTTAATAATAAAAATATTTATTTGGGATATATATTCTTTATTCTTTATTATCTTCTGATTGATAAATGGATTTGATTTAATGGAAAATCTCTTTCATATAAATTGATTGTGGTAAAATAAATTTGAGATTTATTTGGATATATTCAGATTATTGATTATCTTCATCTTTGAGCTGATTTTTTGAATACCTTAAAAATTCTTGTTCTCAAAAATGGAATTTAAAGGAGTCAATAAGATTATTAAGAACGACATTTTATTTGGTTTGGATAGAAGTGATTTGGATTTAAGAATTATCCATACTTTTTAAATTGATTTTCATTTTATAAATAATTAACAAAAACAAAAAAAAAAATGGAAAACCTTAAATCTTTTGCAAAGAAGATAAAAGAAGTAAAAGAACTTTTGAATAATGATTTGGAGAAAGAACCAAAGATAAATTTGAATGAATGGCTGAAAACAAAGAAAATAGATACCAAATTCGCACAAAATATCTATGAGAATTGCATGGATTACGATATAGATGAAGAAAGAAAAGTGGTAAATAGGAATTTTAAATGAAATAAGAATTTCATAGTTTTAAATTTCAAACATTTTACGAAAGAATATAGAATTAACGAATGAAGGAGAGAATATTTTAAAGGTTGGTGGACCAATAGCAAGAGTATATAAATTCATAACAAAGGAAGGAATCTTGATAAAAGATTTAAACAATGTGATAAAGAAAGAGGGAATATCATCTGCAGGGATAATCAATAATCTCTTGGAACACAAAGATCTGATCAAGAAAGAAGGGGGAAAGTTGATTAGAATCTCTGATAAAGAGATAGAAGACAAAATACAATCAGATCTCAAGAAATTCATTGAGGATAAAGAATCATTGGAAGAGGAAACGATTGATCAATTGAAAAAGATGAAATTGTTGAGCAAAAAAGAAGAAATCAAAAATTTCATTTCAAAGAGCAAACCTAACGAAGATTCTTCATCCGATATAACATTTGAACCAAGCTTTGATCCTAAAAAAACACTTTTTCAACTTTGTTGTGAAAAATTAAGAAGTGAAGGCTTTAATTTTGGGGAAGCAAAGCTCACCAAGGAATTAAAGCAAAAAATATCACAAAGTCTTAGAAAGAGAGCCATATTCACATTGGACAGAAGCACCATTTACAGCAAAGCATATTTTCACGATGTATTCTCTCCCATGCAAGAGTTTGAAGAGGATGTTGAATGGGAGGATTATTTCAACGAGAACAACATCATTTTCCATGGGAAAGTTGATACTCTGTTTAATTTTTGCTTTTGGCTATTGAGAACATACAACACAAGTGCTAGCTCTGTTTTTAGTTTGTAAAAAAAAAAATTCATTAATTTTTAATATTTTTAGTACTTAATTTTAAAATATTATTTCAAAAGTATTTCAAAAGAGTGGCCAGACCAGTACTCCAAATATCTTCCTTTTGCCCAAACCTTGTTTATGTGTTATGATGGAGATTACGAAGATGGACTCAAAGAAGGGGTTGAATGGGTTGTGAATTCAGGTGTACACGAATACATGAAAGTTAACTTGTTGCTCAAGCTCGCTTATATTTCTACTGTTTCTTATTCTCCAAAGTTTGCTGTTGAAATCTATCATAAAGTTTATGAGATTTTACCTTCTTTTAAAAAATACAGTTTGGGTTATATAGCAATGGTTTATGAGGATATTGGAGAAATTAACTTAGCAAAAGGTAAATACTTTTATTTTTTTAAAAGATATTTATAAATATATATTTTTTTAAAGAGCATTGGTTTTTAGCAATAAAAGAAGGCTTAGAAACATTGAGATCTATGGCAGGTAAGAAAGATTTTTATGTTTTATTCATTATATATTTATTTTTTATTCATTATTAATTTCCTTTTAGATTTTTTTGTGAGGAATAAAGAGGGAAGAGCAGAAATTATTGAAATAATAAAACAAAAATACGAAAACAAAGAAGTAGATTACAAAGACTACTATTGGGGCGTCGGTCTCCTCTACAACTTAGAATATGACAAAACGTACTTGGAAGATTACAGAGACGATCTGTACCCTACTTACCACGAGAGAGAGTTTTATTTTTCTAAAGAAAGGGAGTTTCATCCCAAATTGATCAAAGTCAACTGGTCGGTCAACTTGGGTCCTCCCATTTTAACAGCTCATGACTATGAAATTCCTTTGTTGACATTATTGCCTTCTGAAAGTGACAAGAGTTTGATCCATGTCCTAAATACAGAGGGTGAGTTGTTTAACAGAAAATTAATTATTTTATTTTTTTATTATTAATGAAAAATTAATTGTTTTATTTTTCATTAATTATATTTGTTTAATAATTATTAATTATGATTTGTATTTTATTTTTTATTTTTATTTTCTATTGAATTTGTTATTTGTTATTTGTTATTTTTATTTTTTCTTGAAGATTTGTTGTCAACTTGGAGCGATTCCAATCACAAAACATTAAACTTGGAAACGGGAAAAATGGTGGATTATTTGTCCTCGGACTTTTCCACTCCTCAGATCCCAATAGTCCAAGGTTATGTCAGAGAAAACCGTGGAGCCATTATATATTCCGCTCATCCACATTCCATCCTAATTTGCCCTAATGACGAACTTAATTTTTACTACCATTCTAAAATTGTTCATCAATACAATATTATTAATTTTGTTAAAAACAAACTTAAATCACTTGTAAAAAATATTTTTTTTAATCTAATTTTTATTTTTATTTTTGATTTTATTTTTTAAATTTTTAATTTTTTTGTTTAGGAAATCGAATATGAGAAATTTTCTTTATCTTCTTTTTGGCGCGTATCTGATTCAACGATTGTTATTTCATTCGATTACGGATTCAACATGTACAAGCGTTATTCCTTTTCTGGACTGATTTTGTTTAATTTCAAATATCAAAAAGACAAAAATTATCCTGAATTCAATTTACACGTAAAAAATTTTATTTTTTAAAATAATTAATTAAAATTTTTTAAATTTTTAAATTTTTTTAATTTTTTAATAATTTTATTTCATTTCTTTTCTGAAAGATATCTTTACTGGATAGCCAAGAACAGGCAGAAGAATTGAAAACAATGAGAATGAGAAACAACGTGCTATATGTGTCTACAAAAAAAGAAAACGTTAAAGGAATCTGTATGATTGATACCAACAACGGCCAAACCCTCAAAAAAATCGAAAATTTCAATTTGTTGTACAATGACGAGGATAAACTCATTCTTTCCTCCGGTGTTTTATTGGGTACTGACAGCAAGAACTCCCTCAAGATTCTTTATGGAACCGATCTTTGCGAGTTTGATTATCTCAAAGAAGAGGATTATCATGTTGTCTCTTCTTATCTCTATCATCACGACAAAAACAAAAAAATTTTCAATTTTTTCTTGATAATTAGAATTGGTAATATTATTTTTAAAATTTTTTTCATTACTATTATTTTTTTCATTTTTTTTTTATTTTTTAAATATTTATTAATCATTTTTTAAAAGGACAAAAGAAAAAAGTCTACCATTATAATTTCAGAGTGGATTTCACTGACCCACAACCAAAATCTAGCTTCGAAGAAATCCAGGCTATAACTCTCGACGGAGAAAGCGATATGGATGATGATGATATCAAAAGATACACCAAAGTTTCCTACTGCTCCAAATCCAACAAATTCATCCTCACTCACATTAAAAATTACAACATTTTGGATTATGAGTTACAAAGTTCCGTTTGTTATTACTTTGATCCTGAAACAAAACTTGATAAAGCTGGCAATTTCAAGATCTTTTTGGTTCCTTCCATCATTTTTAACATTTTTCTCTATGAGTCTGGTTTCCTCACTTGTTCTAAGCACACTAGACGTGTGAGTTATACCGCATTTCTTTATCAATTTGATTTTGAAGGAAATTTAAAGGTGAAATTTTAAATTATTTTTTCTAATAAATTTTACATTAAATTTGTTTTTATCTAAATCTTATCTTTTAATAAACAAGGGCCATCTTCCTCAATCTGCTTGGACTGATGATCCTTTTTGGGACATGAATTACTATTATTTAATCGGAAATAAGTTTGTCTTTGTCAATTATCCTATGAGACAAGGTTCAAACGTTGTGTGTTTCGATTTGAAATATTAAATGATTTGAAATTTAAATTTTTGCTTTAAACTTTAAAATGTAAAAAGTGATTTGGACATAAGAGCCAAAAATATTCTTTGTTTTTCAATCTTTTTACCGAAAGGATAATCAAACAAATAAAACGAACATCCAACCAAGGGAGAATAACAAAATTATTAATTTTAAAGTAGAATCATTTTTAGAAATGTTCAAAAAAACATTTATTTTTTCAAAGAAAGAAAAAAAAATAATAAAAATTAAATAAAATGAAGAAGCATGATCTTGATAATAAATGGGATGATGATTCCCCAAATACAAAAAAAATCAGAAATGAAGAAGATTGTACCTGCATACCAAGAAAAAAATAAAAATATTAATTTTATACTGACATATTTCCTAATTAATTATATTTTTTAAATAAGTTCTGAGGACCATACCTCTCAATCAAAGTTTTGTGATTAGATCGAGTGTTGATTATGTATCTGGATCAAAAGATCCCACATCACAGAAAAGATTTCTTGAAATACCAGGTTTATATAAATTAAGCGAAAAAAAATATAAAATTTTTGAAACGGAAATTTAAATTTTTTAAATCAATTGAGAAGATAAATCAAGAATAAGGATATTATTAGGTGATATAATTTTTTGAAATTTTTAATTTTACATTAACTTTTATTTTTAGTAAGACATGCGGAATCACTTGCAAATGTAAATAAAAATTTCAACAAAAAATTGGCTGATTCAGGTAAAATATTTCATTCAAAACTATTTTAATTTTTTTTTTAATATTTTAATTTTTTAAAATTAGCAATCCCATTGTCTGAAAGGGGAGTAGTTCAATCTAAAGTTACTGGAGAAAAAATCAAACTGTTTTACAAAGAAAATTTTCACAGGTATTTATCGGGAAGAAAACTAATAACGAGGTAATTTTAATTTTATTTACTATATTTACGATTTTTCAATTATTTTTTTTTTATCTTTATATTATTATTTTTTTTATTTGATTTTTACTTTTTAGATTTTTTTTGATATTTTTTTATTTTTTATTTTTATTTTTTATTTTTTTTTGATTTTATTTTTTAGCTGTTATAAAAGAGCAAGAGAAACCTCACAAGGGATTTTAGAATCCACTAAATCGTGTTTCAATGAAGTGACAGAATCAGTGTTCATAGGGGAGCAACAGTTTGGTTTGTTCGAGGGACTTGAGTTGCAAGAAATATCCGAAAAATATCCCAAAGAAAATGAATATTTTTTGAAAGGAATTAGATGTAGAGGAAGGTTTTTATGTTTTAAAATATAATAAATATTTTCATTTTTCTGGAATTTTAAAAATTAAAAAAAATAAAAGATTTTTTGCGCAGATGCCTTTAGGTAATTTTTAAAATTTAAATATTTTTAATATTCTTATTTTTATTTATTTTTTACTACATTTATTTTTTATTTTCATTTTTATTATTTATTTATTTTATTTTATTTTTAACAAAGGCGAAAGCAGGTTTGACGTTTGTAAAAGGGTCAGTATTGTTATTGACGAGATGTTGAGGGATCAAATATACAAAGGGATAGAGGATTTTTTGATAGTGTCTCATGGAGTCACTTTGAGAGTTTTTCGTAATAATTATTTTTTGATTAAAATAAAAATTAATTTTTATTCAAATTAATTTAAAATAATAATAAAATAAAAATTTGAAAAAAATAAATATGATAAAATATTTAAAATAATCTTTTAATAGTCATGATGTGGTTGGGTAGAACTCCTGAAGTAATCTTTTTTTTAAAATTTTTTAATTTTGTTTAAAAGATTTTTAAAAAAAATGAGTAGTGGCTCGAAAAAGAGTCCAATCCTCACAACTGTTCAATAAAACTAATTGAAGGAAATGAAGGTTTAAAAAAATTAAAAAAATTAAAAATTTAATAAAAGAATAGATTTAATAAATTAATAAAATTAATAAAATTAATAAAATTAATAAAATTAATAAAATTAATAAAATTAATAAAATAATATCAATATTCTTTTTTTTAAGACAAAGGATATATATTTGAAGGCTTTAATGAAAAATCAAATTCAAAAATAGGAGAACAACTAAAAATGTCCCTCCTAAACAATGATGACAAAAATCAACAGTAAAAAAAAAAACAAAATTTAAAAATTAAAAAATTAATCTAAAATAAAAAAATAATAAAATAATAAAGTTCAAATAATATGTTCAAAAATGAAAANGGTGATGGTAAAAAACAAAAAAAAGATTTTACAAACAAATGTTTTTCTTTTGAAAGATATACATCAATTTCTTTTTTAATAACATTTCAAATGGGAAAGCCACCACTTTCTCATTTTCTAATCCTTCCACTACTCTACCCTCAAATCCATACATCCCCCAACTCACCAATTTATCAATAACAAGACAATAAAATTAATTTTCTTCTTTAATATTACTTTATTTTTATAAAATCTTCAATTTGGATATGAAAGAATTATTATTTGTTTCTAAAGTGATGAAGAAGTAGACTGACGGTATAGTATAGTGTTAATTTTTTTTACATTCTCCACAAATATTTCCCGTTTCTTCAAGGCAATTATCGCACAAAGATTCATCACATTGTGAGCAATTATTTTTACAATCATCACAAATAGAATCATGACACTGGATGCACAAAATTTTCCCGGTTTGATTATCATGATTAAAATATTCATGACAAGAAGAACATTTAGTATATGGCAAATAATTATCGCAAATCAATTGATAAAATTTGTTATCGTAATTTGAATTTTCAATGGATAATTCAGAATTCTTCATTGTTAAATTTGAATTTTCTTTGATCAATTCAAGGATGATAAATTTTAATACTTGTTCGGGAGCTTTATCGAGTTGATTTATCTTTGAGACTATTCTAATACTTTGATTATTTTCTATTTTTCTTTTTTTTCTCAATTCATTCTCTTCCATTCTTTCTTCTTTCAATTTTTTTTTTTTAATTATATTATCTTGTCTTTTGAATTAAAATGATCATTAGACTCACAATGAAAATTTTCATTCCAATCTTGTCTCAAATCTTCTCTTTCAAAGAAGTGATTGTTCTTATTTTAATCACGAATTTCTTGTTCAGTGGGATCCTCATTTCTAACCTATCATATTCTAGAGTTATTTGATTTCAAAAGTACTTAAAATTCAAAAAAATCTTTTCAAATTTTTTTTTTAAATATTGTTTAATTCTTCACATAGAAAACATTGGATTTATGAATATAAGCTGTGAAACCAATTATTTCGAGTTTGAATGGGCTATTTCTTTACAACTATCACAATGATCAAATTCTTCAATACAATTATTGCACATTACTTCACCACATTCTGAGCAATTATTTTTGCATTCTTCACAGATCGCTTCATTACATTTTGAGCAATTATTTGTACATTCATCACAGATAGCTTTATCACATTTTGAGCAATTATTTGTACATTCATCACAGTTAGCTTCATGACACTGAATGCACAAAGTTTTTCTTTGAATTTCATAATTAAAATATTCTTGACAAGAAGAACATTCAGTATAAGGCAAACAATTATCTTTGATCAATTGATAAAATTTAAATTTGTAATTTGAATTTTCAGTTAATTCAGAATTCTTCATTGTTAAATTTGAATTTTCTTTGATCAATTCAAGGATGATAAATTTTAATACTTGTTCGGGAGCTTTATCAAATTGATTTATCTTTGAGACTATTCTAATACTTTGATTATTTTCTATTTTTCTTTTTTTTCTCAATTCATTCTCTTCCCTTCTGTCTTTTCTCATTTTTTTTTTTTTTTTTTTTTTTTTTTTTTTTTTTTTTGGAATTATTTGAATTCTTCCAATATATATATATTCTTGTAGAAATTTCTAATTTAAAATTTAAAAATCTAAATTTTATTTTTAATTTAAAACTACAATTTCCTTTAACTCAACAATTTTCTTTTTCTTGTCAGCCTTCATCTCTTTCTCCTTCAATTTCAATTTTCTTTTTTCCCGGGACTTGGTTATCTTGGCCTCACACTGAAAAGTTTCATGCAAAACATGACGCCTTACTTTCTCTTCTCTTTCACTGAGAATGTAATTGTTAATTTTATCATCACGAATATCTTGTTCAGTGGGATCCTCATTTTCCAAATCAATCATTTTATGTTGTTTTTTGATCTGGAGAATAAATTCTTTGGCAGCAGAAAAATAACCCTCCGCTAACATTTTTTCGATGCGGGTCTTTTGATGTGGAGGAAGATTTTGAGATTCTGTGAGGATCTTTTCAAAGATTTTGCGATCTCTCTCATAGTTGATCTTTTCTCTCTCGGTTTTTCTCCTCTCCCTGGAAGACAAGGAAAGATCCAGAAAAGAGGAATCGAAGGAATCTTTGTCATGAAGGAGGACGTTTTCATTTTCTTGGGAAAGGTTGATATCCAAAGAAGTGAGGACCACATTTTCGTTGATTTCATTATTCCCAAAAGGATTGGTAATTGCATTTGCATTTGTATTTGTGTTGGTGTTTGTATTTTCATTATTTGAAGTTATTGAAATTGGTTTGTTTGGGAAATCAAAAAAGTTGATTGGCACAAATTTAGAAGGAGAAACAGGAACACTAGGATTAATGAAATTATTGTTTATCATCGAGTTACTTACACTTTCATTCAGGTTATTACTATTTTCACAAATTTTAAATTCATTTTCTTTCTCTATTTCATTATTATCATTAAAAAGATTGTTATTTATTTTAAGAGTATCATCATTGTTGCTTTTTTCTTCACTTACTTTTTCCAAATCAACAAGATTACTTTTGTCCTGACTAGAGTCACCAGCTTCAGAACCCAACAACTTGACATAATTCTCCTTCGTAGAAAAAATACCAATATCCACATTATTTACAATATTATTGTCATTATTATTTAAATTATTTACATTAATATTTATATTTTTATTATTTCTTTCAAAGTTATTATCATTCTCGCTAAAACTTATCTCGCTACTAAAACTGTTTTTTTCGATCTTTTTTTTTGTGTCTTCTAAGCATTTCTCCCTTTTAATTCTTTTGAGATTTCCCTTAACATAAGAAGGAGGAACAAAGTCCAAAAAATCAGGAACTTTAATTTTGTTCTCGTTATTAAGCGGAACATTTGTAATTAAATTTCCCTCTTCGTCCTTTTGATTTTCGGCCATTTGACTTGGCTTCTGGATCTTGTACACAGATTCCCTAAGTTTTTGGAAATGCTTGAGCATCACAGTGACGTAAGAATAATAGTTTTTCTTTGTGATTGTCTTTCCGTAAGGCATTTTCTTACAATTTTCAAACAATTTGGTTTTCAATTCTTTGGTTCTTTTAATGAACGTCGAAAGTTTAATTTCTAAATCTTAAAAAAAATTAAATTTAAATTTAAATCAAATTAAAATAATTTTTTTTTTACCATCACAAAATTTTTTGTCAGGTATTTTCTTGTTGTTTGTAATTTCCATTGCAATTTTGACAGCAGCAGCACAAAAGCAAATAGGGTTGCGTCCCTCCAAAAAACCAGCATTACTCCCCTCTTCTGCTATTTCGTAAGCGAGGTTCTTGATGGGTTGGGATAATCCCAATTTCGCTGAAATTTTGTCGACGTACATGTTTTTATCTTTCACAACGTTTGTTACAATAACGTTTGTTTTCTCTTTGTATTTTTGCATGACATCGTCGTATGTCGTTCCTATGTCATTTTTGTGTTGATTTATTGCGTCTGACAGTTCTTGGAAAGTTATGGGCTGATTTATTTTTGCGCATTCTAGCATTGTGAAAGATGCCAATACTCTATCTGGAAGTTTTCCTAATTTTAAAAAGGAATAATTAAAGATTATTCATTTATGATAAAGGTGATTTTAAATGATTTAATGAAGTATCTAGATTCGTATTTAGATTTGTTATGATTGGATGAGTATATATTTCAATTCTTGTATTGGTTAATACTGTTTTTGATTAATAAAAGGAGATATATTTTCATATGAATAAAAAATCAAGAAAAATTTTTTTTTTTACCCATTCTATATTTCCCCATATATTCTCTTGAATTATTTTGTATTGCCTTCAAGATGGTGAATGGTTTGCTCAAATATGATAGGATATTTGAAATACGTGCATTCATTCTCTTCTTCAACTTCTTCTGATAGGGTACAAGATTCAATTGGATCTTATCTATTTCTGATTGCTTGGAAAAAGTTGTACCCATTCTATTGATCCTCCCACCACTCTCCTCAAAATCGTGATAGGATACCAAATCTGATCCTTGGCTCAATACATAACCACAATCAACACAGATTCTATCTCCATTTTCTATATCTGTTTCCAAATGATCACATACTTCCAATAAATGATCTGGTATCATCGTTTTTTTTTTATTTATTCTTGTGTAAATTTTTAAATTTTTTTTTTTTTGTGAAAAAATTAACAACTTTTTGTTATCTTTAATTCTTAAATTAACAATTTGAATCAAAATATTGAATTGATGATTACTTCATGTGAATATCTTTGAAGTTTTTTTTCTTAAAGGAAATTTTGGAAAAGATTTATTCATTATAAAAAAAAAATTTGATGGAAGGAAATTATGAATTTAGATTGAACGCAATTAAAAGTAGATTATCTGAATATTTTAACGTAAATATAGGTCTCATAACCAATCCCAACCAAAAATTTATAAAAAAATATTTTTATTTTTGAAATAATTAAATATAAAGGGATATATGAAGAGGAAGAATTCGCTCTATGTTTTTTTGATGATACAGAATTCATGGAAGAATATATCATCAATAGAAATTACAACATTTTAAAAAAATATAAAAATGAAAACACTCCGATACATCATTGCTTCGGATTCAAAGAAAATTTGAACATAATAAGATACTTGATTGAAGTAAAGAAAATAGATATACATGCGGAAAATACCACAGGGTATAGCCCTTTACATTTTTGCTTTGGATTAAACAAAAACATCGAAATAATTAAATTTTTGGTTGAAAAAGGGATAGTGGATATAAAATCGAAAAATGAAAAAGATCTTTTGATGCTGAACACTTGTTTGGCCCACAATAAAAACTTGGAAATAGTGAAATATCTGGTAGAAGAAAAAAAACTGGAAATTAAATCAGATGAAGAAAATTTTATTCATTATTTGTGCAAAAAGAATGCCAATCTCGAAAACATTAAATATTTCGTCGAAAAAAATCAATGGGATTTTAGAGAAAGAGATAGTAAAGGAAAAAATGTTTTACAAATTTTATGTGGAAGTGATTTTGATAATACCTCAACAATCAAATATTTCATTGAAGAAAAGAAGATGAAGTTTAAGAATCTGCTCCATTCTGCTCTTTGTTTCTCTAATCCTTGTTTTAATAAAATTAAATATTTGTTGGAAAAGGGATGTGATATTAACAAAGCAGACAAAGGAGGAGATACCCCTCTACATTTATTTGCAAAGGTAATAATTAAAATTAAAAATTTTTTAAATAATTTTTTTTTATTTTGGATTTAATTATAAAAAAAACAAAGAGAGTAAATAAGGAGGTTAATTTCGAAGAAATCATTTCGATCATTGTTATTTGTTCGTGCTATAAAGTGTTTTTCAATCATCTGGACAGGGACTACTACTCTATCAAAGAGATCTTGGTTGATAAAGTGAGTGAAATGAAAGAATTTTTTGTGAATTACGATAACAGAAATATATACAGATCTTCTTACTTCAAATTCTTTTCTACAGGTTAAAAAAAAAATTATTTTTTTTATTTTTTTTGTTAAATTTTCAAAAAACTCTTTTTATTTTTCTTTCTGATCACCTGCGAAGATATTCAATCCAAAATTTATGCTTTGCTACTTTCTTACAAAGTATCTATTCAGAAACCCCTCAAAATAAATATTTCAAAGTTTGTTTTGGATATAATAATAAGAATCTTTGTTTCTTTTTATCTTTTCCCGAATTTGGAGTTTGATCTTAAAGAGAAATTGGTCAACGAGGTGATTTGTTTGAAAAATACGCAGACAGAGCATATGTACCTTTCCATCAACAAACGTGCCAAGTATTTACAAGAACAGAACGATCTCAAGGATCTTCAAATCAAAATGTTGTTGGATGAAAACGAAAGAAAAGAAAAGCTCATAAGAGATCTCAATGACAAAATAAATCAACAAAAATGAAACCAATTTTTTAAAAAAAATTTTGTAGGCTTTTGATTCTTTGAGATTATTACTTTAAAATAAACTTTTTTACTTAAAATCAATTTCTTTTTAAATTATTTCACAAAAAGTAAATTTACTTTTTTGAAATATAAAAAAAAAAATGATAAAGGAACATAATGATAAACATACAGAGCTTGATAATCAAACATCCAATGATAATAAAGCCAAAAATGGAAAGAGTGTAAAGTCTGAAGAAGAGAAAAAGAAAATCATAAAGAAATGTATGACCACCATCCTTGAAACTCTTGGTGAAGATGTCAATAGAGAAGGATTATTAAAAACTCCAGAAAGAGCTACAAAAGCTCTATTGTATTTTACCCATGGTGGAGATTTGATACCTGAAGGTGAAAAGAAAAAAAATTAATTTATATTCGCCTCTTTTAATTCAATCATTAGCCAATTTTGACAAATTTAAAAGATTTCTTTCTTCAATTTACATG